>JAPMOB010206633.1:0-17738 GCA_029875015.1 Lepomis gibbosus | reverse complement strand
ATCGCACATGGCCGCAATATGACTATTGCGCATGCGCACATCGCGATGGCGATGATGAAACGATATATCGTGCAGCCCTACCCACCGCCACTTGCGGAGCTCCTCAACTCCAAAAATAAACTTCTCCGAAGTGGATTTAGTGATGAAAATCCATAGGAAAACTGTAAAATATAAAACTTTCTGTTGCTGGTTCTGTCTGGTGCACGCAATAATGACGCAGTGAATAGTGAATATTCTCTCTGACCAATCAGCAATCTGTCGTGTTTTTACGTTACATTTTAGTATCCCTCAACCTGCATGGAACCTCGACGGGTTGAGGTGGTAGGAAAAAAAAAAACCTGGAAGCAGGTAAAGGTACAACATTTCTACAATGGAAACCCAAACTATGGCGAGTCGAGCCAAAGGGCCTCTGCTCAAACTATCTTGGTCTGAGGGCGTGCCTGACCCTAACAGCCGCTTGGCAAGCTTTTTGACGCGTTTGCATTGTGACGTCACAAGTCAAGGAAGTGAAGGGCTGGACTACAAACGAGCTGTTCTCAAGCAGTTCAGAGCAGTGCTTTCTGTGGGAGATGGGAACTCCCTTTGGGCTGGACTTTGGGCTTTTTCACTTTGCAAGCCTATAACATGCACAAAAAAGATGTACAACTCAATAAAGGAGAGGGGAAAAGCCAAAAAGCATAATACCACCTCTTTAACGGAAACAACCCAAAGTCTATAAATTTCCTGACGTAACCTAAGAGAGGAAAGGGGAAAAAAGTACTAACTGCCCTTACCTTAGAAGCGCTCCTTAGTCGCTTGTCCGTTCCTTGATTACTTATCTTCCTTTAGTCTGTAAGGGTCCACTGATCAACAGAATCATTTTTTTTTTTTATATATAAAAATTAATCCAAGTTGTGAATCCTGTCATGTAAAGTCCATCGCTTTCTGTCTGCTAACTTCTCTCATCCTGCAATGTGTTTTTGTTGTGATGTTACTTTACTTTATTAGATCGTTTTTATAAGTAAGTATTATTCTGTTTGGAAATAAATACACTGTTTCATAGTAGTTTCAGTTTCGTGCAAAAGGAAATAAAGGCCTGTGCCATATGGATGCCTGTCCCAAATATTGGCAGGGTCAATTCAGTGTTTTACGGTATGCAAGTTCCCATTGCAGTACTACCATACTAAGGCTAACTAGCTCTAACTTACCCAGTAATACACAAACAATGGTGCTCCTTTTCATCTGTTGTTGAACATGCTAACTTTTTGCCTGAGTCATGTAGCATTAGCCTCAGTCTTTTAGTGTTTCATCATAGTATTTAGCCATTATGTGTATCTAAGACCTTTTTAAAGGCTTTACATTGTAACATTAAAACAAATTAGCTATAAATGTCAAAGTCAGCATGGGGAAGAGTTTTTTTCAACCAACTCATGGAGTTAAACGTAAGGTCTAGCTTGCGCTATCTAGCTACAGTTGGTAAAATCAGCAGGTGACAGTTTTCATCTTATCTGACAAAATCTGCAGTTATTAGCTACAATTAAGAAGCCTTCTTTTGTTCACTATATATGAAATCTGACACCCATTATTGTTTTTATTTTATGTTTTATTACTGATCTTGTGTTATGTGTAAGGTGACCTTGAGTCATTAAATGGCGCCATTAAATAATATGTATTATTATTTTTATTTTTTTCTCACTAGCCAGGGTAGTCCCTAACTCGTAATAAAAATTAATGCTTAATGCTAGGTGTTTCTACTAATTTTTGTTTTTTCCCAAAGCTTTTATTCCTGAAAGAATTCATTTCATCTTTAATTGTGACTGGCCTTAGGAGGATAACTCCAAGTCACAGATGAATGCAAAGGTTCTATTAACACGTTATGGCTCCTGTGTTAGTATTTCTGTTCATCCATATATTTTATTCATGAGTCTTGCTGTACTGTTGAGGGAAAGGGGCTTTCAGGCTTGGCTTAAAAATGACCATGACGACAGGCGAGGGATAAAGCCCAGATCTCTGAGCCGTTTTGTCTCTGAGGAGCAGCAATCTCGTGGCCCGTTTATAGCAAAAAAAGGAGAAAAAACACTTTAAGAAGATGATCATTGAGGAAGGAGGCCCTTCAAAGCTACACAAAGCCATGCTTCTTAATATATGGAGAGGGACTGTGAATTAACTGAAGTCCTTTTTGGTAACTCTTAATCTTCTGATTGCAGTAATTAAATTGTACAATGAAGGAGTGAGAGCTTTGCCTTCACTTCCAGCACTGTAATGCCCACCCCCTCTTCATAGGGCCTTATTACAAACAAGGTCAAGCCCTAATGTGTAAAATTAAAGAAGTCTTCGCACTTCAAACATGCATTGACCTCTAAACCTCTATTATTGTTGCAACAGGATGAGCAGAATCCAGATCCGTTATTTTGCTGAGTGTCTAAAGTACATCTGTCTTTTTCTTTTCCTCGACCTCTCCCCTTCCCTCTTTATCTTCCCCCTATTTTTCTTATTTTCCTCTTTTGTCCTTTCTCTCTGACTCAGCGTCACATCAATCACAGCAATGTTTATTGTCAATGAAATATTTAGTATGATGGTGCCTGTGTGCACACATTGCTGATTTCATCTCACCCTGAAACAACAGAAGATACGTGTGTCCCTGTTGTGTGTGCCTTGACTGATTTAGATGCAGTACCTTGATGCCAACAATCTTGATCCGTTTGAATGCCATTTCCGTGACTGGGCTTGGATATTACAGGTTTACATCTCTGCTTTCATCTGAGATTTGACACAGCTGTCAACACGTCATTAACATGCCTGGAGGTGTTAAGTGTGTTGGTAATGGATATTGTAGAGGTACACCTGTACAGTGTACAGAAATAAAAATGCAAGGAGCCAAACAGGGAAAAACACATTTCGCAAATCTGTCATCACAAATGCAATGAAATATGAATTGATATAATGCAAGGTTTCTTAACGAGGTCTATAAGATTTGCCATGATTTGATATTTTCCATAACACTTAACATTAAGTCACTTTAATGTATAAGCAGTGCATAAAAACATAAGAACTGGTGTATAACACTATAAGCTTAGATGATTGTGTTACATTTATTAATGCAATTGTCATTAATTACAACTCCTCTGAAATGCATTGTAAAGCATTTGTTCCTTCACCGGTGACTATAATACCGTTCATACATGTCTTACATACAAGGATATATCATTATATATAATTAAAATTATGTTTAATATGTAATTATTATTTTATATTGTTTTAGTGTTAATTAAGTGTGTATATACCAGTAATGAATGCTTCATAAGAGGAATCATAGTATTAAACATTCAATGAATACCTTACATGGTAGTGAAATACAGTTGTAAAACCATTTTCCATTTAATTATCCTACAGACAGTATTCTCTTATGAATATATCAGACTAGATCTAGCTGGAGAAATACAGTATATATTCAGTACTGGATCATAGTGGTTTTATAGAAAAAAACATGCATTCATTTAAAGTCAGCATTTGATATTTTGGGAGGAACCAAGGCCTCGTATTAAAAATTGGAGAGTAGTCAAGTGGTAATGAGAACACATGGCTGGGGAGACAGTAAGCAATTTAGTAGCCAAGTTTAATTAAAGTGCTGCTGCGGGTACATTGCACTGCACTAAGTTAAAAAGTCTAACTAAAACTGGTGCAAGCTGTGCCTTGGATGTATGTATGTATTCTATGCAAGTGCCAGCAAATGAAGATTAAAAAATATGTGACCGATGAGAGAAATGCTGACTAAAATAAAGATAGCAACTATTTGCCATCACGGAATTATGGCTAAACAGCTGGCGGATGATATGACAGATAACTAAGGGTAGTTCCCCTAAAACACACGAGTATGGCCTAGAAAATGGAATAACTAAAAGCCAGAAATCATGTGCCCAAAACAACCTCAGCGACCATCCTCAGATATACAACATCATAGTTATTTTGTGTTATGACATAGTTGTTGCCCCTATTTAATTTTATAGTGTTGTACACATCCTTTAATCAACAAGAACTCAAACTTAAACGACAACATAAGTCGATTATTCATGCCTTCCAAAACAACACATATGAGCGTTAACTACGTCACGTTCTGTAAGTCACGTGACCTACATCACATAAGCGTGGTTAATTTTGTGAAATGGTTGCAGTTTGGTATAGGCAACAAAAACTACTTGGTTAGGTTTAGGAAAACATAGTGAGATTTGAGTTAAAGTAAATAATGGCTGATGATGGAAGTCAAGTCACATGACAGAAGTATGTAAAACTATTTAAAGCGGCATTATGTAGTTTTCAGGGGCCACTAGCGGTGCAGTTTTAAGATTGCAACCCCTTGTATGCGATCTCCCTTGAACTTAGTGAGCATAATCTGAAACACAACCGTTTTCATACAGTTATCCCAATAAAAGTGGAAACACCGGCGTGCAAACTGTGGCATTTCTCTAGACATGTTCAGACTCGTTACTTTAACGTTTCAGGCTCAGAGGCAGATCAACACTGGCTCTGTACCTTTCATACAGCGCAGCGAGACACTGGCATATTGGCACAATACTCCCGTGACAGCGGCTACAGACAGACAGGGAGACAGCTTCACACAACATGCTGGAAACTCGGGTAAACTCCCATGGTAACATTACAGAAATATTTTTATCAGCTGCTTGAAGTTGAACTAATGTGTATCTGAGTATCAGTAAAACGATAATAAATCTAAATTCAATGTTATCAAGCACACAGCAGCCGGTGCAAGTTAATGTAGCCTTAGCTGGGTGCTCCTGCCTTCATCATTATAGGCTAGTAAACAAATTGTTCCACACTTGCTTTTTACCATTACATCCTTTCCTGCAGACTAAGTCAACACTTTGACATAATACCGGTGGTACACATGATAGTAATATGGGTTGCGTTAGTTTGGGAAAGAATGTGGAAAGCAATACAATTTTTCACCATATTGACGTTTTCAACTGCTCGTTGTTAGCTGGCGAGCTAACGTGACACTCTCCATGTTTCTCCAGCCTTTCTGATGTTCACTGTATTCACCAACATCGTTTGGTCTGATGGGCTTCAACATTTAAACATTTATTCTTGTTTTGTATCCTTATGTTGGAGTGTTTTGCTGAGAGCCGGTTGTTTTGTGGTGTTCGTGAACTGCATGTCATTAGCTGCGGTGTTGTTGCTGTCTTCGGAGAGAGGCTCAGGAGCGCGCACAGGGCTAAATCCCGATCCGGTGTCCTCACATAAGCAGCAGATTGGATGATGCACACAACATAGAAAACAGATGTGTGCTTCATTTCTAAGAGAGGTTAGAGCACATTGTTAAAAAGGAAGTAAAAATTGTATCTATTAATAAGTGATTTCATTGAAAAACTACCCCTTTAGTCTGGGGTTTGACCCGTCCAACCACCCTATCATATCTCCTTATGTGGACTTTCTGCCTATTCATAAGATTTCACCTGTCTTCCTAGCATTTTCTACTGTTGAATAGCCACTAGAGGCCACGGCCACAATAAAGTTAAATATGGATCATAAAAACATGCTGCACGAAGGACCTATGTTGTCATTTTTCTGGTGAGAACAGTCTCCCTTTAACACAGCCACAACTGGTGCTGGTAGAAGTGAATTCATGCCATTTTTAAAAGTCAGTGAATCACTGAATGCAAGTTTTTTGTAGTCTGGATATTAATCTGCGTCTGCTGCTGGTTTGCATCTATATGATAAGCTTTGTTAGGTTTCAAATGCCATTGTTTATTCTTTATTCTTCATTCATAAATTCTTTGTTGCATTTTTGCTTATATAAACTTGGTGTTTGGACATGAAATTCTCTGTATAACTAAAGCTTTGAGAAATAAAGGGAATTTAATGCTTCCTCAGCAGAAAAGAAGGCATTCATGGATGATTTCACAGGAAGTTAAGTCTGTCAAAAAAAAAGGAGCCAGAGAAAATGATAATGGACGGAAAGAACACCAACTGGTCTGAAATTGAAAATAAACTGCAGGGGACAGTGTGATACGGAGAGATGTGGAGTGGGAGGAGAAAGATCACTTGGCTATAAGCAGCCAGGCCAAATGGTAGAGGGGACAGGGTGAATAAGCCAAACCGTTTTTAAACAGGTTTGACACAAGGGCCCCAGGCCATCTACTCACTGCACAGCTCAGTAGGCTTCCCAAATGGCACCCAACTTACTACCACCCACCCACACACACACCCTCTAATGGCACTGAAACTGCCCACATCTCTTCCTCCCTTAAGGCCACTGTATGCTTGCTGTAAAACGTAGACCTCCGGCAATTTGTTTCAGACACAAATCATACTAGGAGAATTTGGAAGCACTTTCTCGAGTTTGAGACAATGTGCACATGCTAGAAAAAATAAGAGGGAGCTTCATTTCCAGGCCATTTGCCTTTCTTTACAACTCAAGGCTAACATGTAGCTCAACACAGCTAATTTTATGTTTTTTTATTACGTTTATACAAAGAATATTTAAGCATGATGCTGAACCCCAAATTGTATGGACAGTCTGACATTTTTGGAAAGAAGTCTATTTGCTTTCATGCTAAGAGCTGGATGGAACTGATACCTATTGTATGTCTGTAGGATAAATATAAGACTATGACCAGCAGCAGGTTAGCTAGCTTATAATAAAGACTGGAAACAGGTGAGAAAAGCTAGCTGGTCTGGCTATAGGTACTGAAATTTGCCTTCTCAAACCCAAGTTTAAAAACAAAAAGTTTTGGGGGTTGTTTGCCAGAATATTTCTGTGGTTAAGAGCAGATTACATGAGGTATCTTAATGCTAGCTGTAGCCTTATAGACTACACAAGAACACACATTAGAGTCCTAATGATCCTTTCATTAGGACTCTCCGTGAGAAAACAAAATCCCAAACTTTTAAAAAAGTGAGTGCAGTCCATTTATATAATTTCTGTGACTGTTGAAATGTTGGACATCAGACACAATGGTATCAGCTGGTTATGGTTAGGGTTTGGATCTAGACTAGAGACATACACAGCCATCTTTCTATCACTGTCTTCTGTCGCTTCTGTATTGCCTCTCATTTCAATGCTATACTTAATTGAATGAAAAGATCATTTGTCAGTCAGACCTGTTTTTTGTAATTCCCAATTTCTTTTAGTAAAAGTATGGGGCAGTCAGGGACACGGGCACAAACACAAACACAGAATTGTTGGCATGGTGACTTGAAATTCATCAGCTTTTTGTAGGAATATGACTAATAGGAAGCAGAAACCTGACACAGACTCTTAATGTAGAGTCTGTACTGAGTACAAAATGAAAAAGAAGGCTTTGTGAAATGTCAGGTGTGTTTAGGCTGCACTACTACTACTTTAGATTTTTAAATTAAGTTTGTCTGCTGTTTCTGTGCAGATATTTGTTACACATATACTGTAAAAGTGTGTATATACTTTTATATAGTTAAATCAATCGTGATTTAATTAAGTCTACAAAAAATACACCAATTTTATCTGCTTTTAAATGTATTCATCCAACCACTCAACCTTTCACACAGATATATGTGGTTGCTGCCAATAATGTAGATCAGTCCCTGTATGGCTGGAGCCTGAGAGTAATTTGATGCTATGCTATGGGTGTTTGAGCACCACAGTTCAGTCAGTGACTGATTTGAAGAATGTTTGAAAGCTTAGGTTAGCCCTCTTTTTCTCCCTCTTCAACAACCTCATACTCACACACTTAAACACTCAAGGACAACCCGCATCACACTGACATTGGCAATGACACTGATGAGACAACTAGGCCACTGCTTTGACACATTGAGAGCAAAAAGTGGAGAGGGAAGCATAATTGTTTCTCTTAATTTGTGCCACATCATTAGTTTAGATCAGCTGATAATTAGCACCACTGGAAAACACTGCTGACTTTGACTGTTCTGACCCAAACATATATTAAAACTATATGTCTCCAGATTCAAGTGTGACTGCAGCTGGCACGGAATAAGGATGGACTCCTTCTAAAAAGCTGTCCTATGTGTGTGAGTGAAGGGAAAAACAACAGTTATGAAGATTGATCAGCCAATTTGCAACGACTGAACCCTATCTCATCTGAGAGACTGTCTCAAAGCATGTGGTCTTAAAATAAAAATTGCCTCCGAGATCCTCAGTGTCTCTGTGGCTTTGTGCGCAGGTGTTTCATGTATTTACACGTCTTTCTGTCTGTGTGTTTTTGCTCGTGCGAGCACAGGTGTGTTCTTTTTGCGTTCCCCTGCACATGCGTGCTTTGACGTGCATGGGCATTGTCTGTATCCAGGAGCTGTCCTCCCTGTCAGAATTCAGGTATTTATAAGTCTCGACAGTGGAAGACAGATCACCAGGCCTCAAGCTGCCGCACATCCATCCTTCCAAGGGCCTCCAAAGACAGCCTTCAACATGCATTACTCATTCCCATGCTGCTACAAACCAAATTTTCCCTTGGTTTATCCTGGCGTGCTGTGGGGTGTGCATCAGCGGGAGGCATGGGTGTGGTAATGACTGCAGAGTTGATGTATCTTCAGAGGTACAACTTTGTTGTCTTTGAATCCGTGCTTTGCCTCTTGCCACATTGAATGACAGTGTCCCCTGTGTACGGTGCTTACATTTCCTGTGGTGCGCTGTCTGCCACCTCAAGTTGGTTTCGCCTGTGTTTGTTTGCATATTTGTGTGCGCCTCTGTCTGTGCTGGTGTCTGAATCGTGAAGGGTACTGGGGGAAAAAAGTCTTAAAGAGATTTATGCCCAAGCTGGGTTTGCTGTATAGTCACAGAAAAGTACATATTTCATATACATTTTTTTAGATATGATATTAAAATTAGGAAACCAAGTATTAAGTGGGTCAGTAGATATGTTTTGTTTTATTTATTTTCCTGGTGTTTCCTCAGATTGTTGTACTAGATACATTCATTAACTAAGCATATCGCAAATTACCACACAAGTTTTGCATCACCACAATTTCTTTACTTAGCAGGCTATTTACTCAGACTATGGATGTAAATGAGCCTTACTGCATTTCAGAAATAATTTGCATAGTTTTGACGTGTCTTGCGCATGTCTGGAAAGTAGTAAAGTGCAGAAGAAATTGTCTTTTGCTGTTGAGCTTGGTTGTTAAAGATGAAACTTTTGGGACTGCAAGTGCACATTCATCAGGGCAAGAAGAAGCCTTTGTGTATTACAAGAAATATTAATTAGGCTGATGTTGGCTTAAGAAAAAGGTGATTTAGTGACTTTTGTTAAAACTCATTTGACCATTCAGACCAAATTATTTCTGTTAACAGATGAAAAATAATATAGCAGCCTAATTACTGGCCATTTTAATCATATTGTACTAGACTGGATAATAAACAGGAAGAAAATGTGAGAAACAGAGAGTTAGGTAGTGTTAGAAATAAATGGTTTTTTTTGTTTTTTTTTCTTGTGTTGCGGGGATAAGTAGTGAACTCTGGTAATGCATCTTTTAATTTGTGTTTCTCTCTATCACCCTCTGGCCATCTCTCAAACTGACTGTTCCTCCCCGCTGTAATCTCTGCCCCTCTGTGTGTCTGCTGAAACAGTGCTGTAGATTTTACAGCTGTTTTTTTTTCTCCAGGCACTAAATTGGTTCATCTGCTGTGGTAACTTGGGTGCTGAGAATATTTATATAAATGTCCATTCCCTACTTCTATTTTGCTCTTCCAAACAGAAATGCCTGATAATACATACTGTGTGAAACACAACACTCAATTTTTAGTGGTGCCGCTTTTCTTCATTATACTGCAGCAAAACCTTGGTGTGGCCCTTCAGTAAATAAGGACAAATAAGATTTCAACATTTAGCGCAAAAAAAGGCTGCAAAAATAAATACCACCGAAAGAGTCTACAGCCATGTAGTAATGCGATTTTCTGAAGAAAAACAAACTGCTTCAAAATGTGTCCAAAAAATAATATTGGACCAAGAATCTGACATTTGTTATACAGAGTGCCACTCTCATACAAGTAGTGCAAATATACTTTTTTTTTTTTACACCAGACATTTCAGCCCTCTTGTCCAGTGACTACTAAATGGCAGTGGCCTAGAGTCAGTTTGATTCCCCAGACCAGTCAGAAAAGTAAACGAGTAATGCTCTCTGAGTAATAACCATAGAAATCATATGTTGAAGTGGCCTTAAGCAAGGTGCTTAATCCCTGACTGCTACAGAAAAGCTGCTTAGTTGCAGGAGACAGGAGATGACTCTGGTTACTCTAAGCAGCCTTGGGGTGTGATGCGTGTAACTGTTTAAATAGTTGCAGGAGGCAGAGGAGGCAGAAATCCCTGACCAAAAATGAGAAAATAATGGTAAATGATATATTGAATATGACTCTCTTGTAGTTATGTTATGTTAAATAGCTGAAAAAGAAGAAATATTTACGGTCCTGACTTCTCTTAATAAAGCCTTTTTATGACTAAATTAATGAAATTAATCAATGAAAAAAGGAAAAAAACAGATTTTCACTTTTGTCTGAAAAGTAATGTACTGTAAAATAGGTTAAATTGTTCACATCTTGATTTAGGATACATGGATATGTTTTTCAAGTGTGTGAAGAGAATACAAACCTGATTCCTAGATATGAACATGTATGGCTTTGGTTTTACAATTAAAAGGCATTCTGCGTGACACCTTAAACTAAATGGAGATCATAGCAAGACAAAACTGTTTTTGTTAGCATAATCCCAGTAGTGTGGAACTTACTGATTTATAAGACAGAAGTCCCCTCTGATTCTCAAAGGATGCAGGACTCTGTTCCAGGAAATCCTCTGAGATGCATATATAGTATTGCGTAAAATGGCAAGAGTTGGTTTTGTATCGGCTGGGTGTGAGGATGCAAGCCTTGCACACATGTACACCGACACAGAACACATACAGATAGACCATCATTTTTACTGACCACAAGTGGGGTTTTTCAACCTGTATGATGGATTGTTTCCTTTATCCTCAGGCGGTTTTGGGCCTTTATTTTAGGGTCTGCTCTACAAATGGGAATAGCCACCAGGGACAACACTGCCTCCTCTAATCCAGCAAGTTCTAAATCTCCGGTATGATTCGAGTCTCGAAGAACAATACACCCTGGAGCTTAGGGAGAACGGAGAGAAATATAGAGAGACGAGGGACGGGAGAAATGGGAATGGAGAACTACTGATGGGAGTTGAGGAAGTGAAGTAAATCCTTTGTGAATACAGAATACAGTGTTGAGATATGGCATATTAAGGTTCAGTGGATGACGCAGAAGTAGTGTATTACTACTGTAATATGTTCAGTTCAGCTCATCAATTCTTTAGATGTTGGATTGCATCAGTCCCTCTGACATTCACATCAATAAGTACAATAGTCTGCTGTTTCGGGTTTGACTGCTTAAGGTATTTCAAAAAAGGAGACGAGAGCTAGAGAAAGACACGAGATACAGTATGTGAAAGCATAGTACATCTAAGAGACCAGTATTTAGAGAACACACAAATGGCAACACAACCCTGAAGTTGGTAGTAGGCTTCTATGGATAGGAATCCCTTTAAACCCACAACCCCGCCTGGATCAAGAAAGAACTTCTAAACTCCCTGTGGGTTCATAAAATGAAGAAAAGATAAAAATAGGCTTCTTTTTTCTGACAAGGAAAAATGTCCTGGGTTCAAATGAACCTCCACTGAAAAGTCCTCCCCCCCTAGGCACCTCCGCTTGAGATGTGGTGGGAACACTTTCAGGCTAAAAACTTCTGTCCTTGACTCTTTGGATTTCATCTTTCTTTGCCTCTCCATCTCGGAAAAAAATACTCTCCCACTTTAGCTTTGCTCACTTGGGTCATATAATGCCTGTATATACATTAGCACATTACATACAGCACACATTGTGGATGTCCCCATCGTTTTTCCTGAGATCCTGCTAAGATTCTTTGAGTATCTGCTGGTACTGAATATGATCTGGCTATAAGCCTACATTAAACTAATAAGTACTTTTAACATATATTAAAAGTGGGTCACAAGAAAATGTAGAGTGAAAAAAATCAATATGTAGTGACCCAAAGGGAGCGTTTTAGTGCCTTTCAGCATATTGTTTTTGTATTACTGTTCAATCTCATCAACATCATTTCCAGGCAGTTGTTTCCTGCAACAAAACCTCTGATAGGCTAACTGCTCAGTAGTGATGTGCAGGTCAGGGTTTTTTAATGCCCGTTATGAGCGCTAATCCGCACCACCCGTCCCGTAAATACATGTTAATCAACCAGCCCAACCCTACCCGCAAGCCTCCAATGTTAAGTTATGCCCTATAGCCTAGTAGCACAGTTGGAAGAACTGATCGTTGTGGTGCTCTCTGAGTTGCTAGGGAGCTCTCTTACTACCCTGCCCACAACAGGCTAAATACACAGATGAATTATTACAGCGTTATTTATTGTTGACTGTGAAACTCCACAGTTCCAGATTTAACCTATTTTGACGTGCTTTGAGATCAGCTGAGCTGAAAGCACACTCATTGGCTTGTGCTTGTGCAGGAATTCACACCACCGCTCTAGCCATTATGGAGAGGACTAAGTTAGATATATTAAGCAGCTGAATAAAGTTTACAGTATCACAGCTTATCTTCAATAGTTTTATGTGATTTCTTGTACTTTAAAGAGGTGGTATTATGCTTTTTGGCTTTTCAAAGGGATTTCCCATCACCCACTGAAAGCTGTGCTCAGAACCGCTTGAAAACGGCTGGTTTGTTGTCCAACCCTTCACTTCCTTGACTTGTGATATCACAATGCAAACGCGTCATAAAGCTCACCAAGCAGACACAACAGAGAGCTGATTAGTCAGAGAGAATATTCACTATTCACTGCGTCATCATTGCACCAGACAGAGGCCAGCAACAGAAAGTTTATTTTACAGTTTTCCTATGGATTTTCATCACTAAATCCACTTCGGAGAAGTTTTGAGGTGAGAAATCAGCTGTGTAGATGTCGAATATTGACAGTTTTATGAGAAATGATGGCGGAACAAAAATGTGATGAAGTTTTTGGAGGAGCTCCGCAAGGGGTGGGAAGCCTGCGGCGACCCGCGGGAGGAGCATGTGAGGCCGGCCAGCTGCCTGCTCACAGAGCCCTCTGCTCCCACCGTCACACAGACCGCTGCAGCAACAACGGCAGAGGAAAGCACAGCTGGAAGGTTTTACATTCTAAAGAATATTCAAACGTTTTAACAGTAGACTGTATATATTTTAAGAGCTGTGTGGCTCGCTATTGGACATTACGCGACATTACGTCGCGACAGTTGTGTGTGGCGTCGCTATCTCTGGGTACTATCTGCAATGGAAAACAGAGCAGGGCCGAGTAGAGTCAACTATCGATTTGTGCTATGGAAGCATTTTTCAGCAAGGCAGCATAGATCGTCGTAACACCGGCAACAGTTCAACGTTTAGTCCTGATGGTAAGATGTGGAACAATGTTGTGTGCTTGTGGCCTGGTAATAACTTAAACCATCTGCTAGGTTACGGTTGCCGACTGAAGGCTTTGATTTGGATCACACTACTTTGTTTCTTACGGCCTTCCCTTCTCTGCTTCTGATTGGCTATTAGTCCTTACCTAGGAACTGCGCATGTGCAACTCCCAACAAAGATATGGTACAAGTAAGATGCATCACTATGTAGCTCAAAAGCGGAGCGTGCAACAGACAGGCTGAAAAGAAGAGCTGCAGCAATGTGCAGAATGAGAAAAATATGGTGTTTTTTGAAAATTAAACCATGTAAACCTCTTCTGGTACAACCCAAAATTAAGATTTTGAACCTGAAAATGAGCATAATACCACCCCTTTAATATCTGTGTACTAATACATTTCAGTGTGAAAGTACCAGTGTTTTCTGTATTATGTTGGCTTTTGACACTTCGCAACCAGAAAGCAACAGGTTAAAATTTACCAAGGGATTCAATTTTAGGCTGTTAAATAGTCTAAGGTATATGGATCTTTTAAGTTCTTGTGTAGCCAAGATTTTGACCTTATGTGTTGTCAGGAAGATTGCATACTCATTATTCATATGGTCAGAACCAACAGTATATTGGCTGTATTTGGGTACAGAGCCAATAAATACACCATATGGTTTCTTCTAGAATGCAACCTACATATCATCAGATTATTTAGTAATGAACCCAGCCAACTGTGTCTTCCCTCAAACCGCCTCATTACTCCCCGTAGATCATGACTGTATTATTGCCTATCACATCAGAGTAAATGTATGATATATGTGGTTCCAATATAACATAGTGAACTGTGAAGTAGCAATAATTTGGTTCATTTTGTGTCAGAGATTGAAGCCAGTGAGCAGAACGGTAAAGAGAGAAAGAAAGACTGTGTTGAGCCAAGTTGTATGGGTTTGTGCTGTTGTAAAGAGCTGTTCAGGCATTTGTATAAATTATTCAATCTTAATCCTCATTTTGAAATACAACAAACCTTCCGTGTTGGTAATAGGTCTTGAGAACAATGCCGTTTGAGTGCAAGAATGGGGCAGCAATGCCACTATAATATTCTCGCAGGAGCATTTTTTAAATCTGCACCACCACTGAATAATGAAAATGCCTTTACTCAACAGTTTCGTCATGCACAGATTTTTGTGTGAGTGCGTGGGAACGTTCATATGAATTTGCGTGTTTGTGCTTACTACAATATTAGTGGTTTCAAAATTCTGTTTGAGTTCATCCTGGAGTGTGTGTTTTTCTGTGTTTTTGTATGCACAAGACATTGTTAAAAACTTCACAGTGCTCCGCAGCTGCATCTCGGCTGTGAAAGTGAATAGTGGAGATTCTTTACTTAAGCATGCCCCCTTTTGGCCCCTGAAATGCACAAGCCTATTTCCCCATAATGGCTCTATCGTGTATCCAGCTCCCATGGGAGCCTCATTGCTCGCTTCTCTCTGCTTTACTAACCACCTCATTCACCGAAGTGTAAAGGGGGAGATGAGGAGGAAAGAAGGGAGTGAGTGTGTTATGATGAGTGAACGCTGATGAGGGACAGTTATTATGCAGAGCTTATTATTCTCTCTCTGCACTGGGGGGATTGTCAGTAGCGGCCGCAGCTATTCATTAAAGCTATGAAATATGACCCAGCCCACGGCGTGTGTACACGTGTATGTGTTTGCCCAGGGGCCAAGCTAACAGATCTACGCTTGAGCTTTTTTAGTAACTAGAACTGATATTCACTTTTAAGACCTGCTGGACACATTTACTTTTAGTTCTTTGTACTGCAGTTTTCTCACTTATCGTTAGACGAGCATGAAAAGAAAGAGCTCAAGAAACTGTAATTTACAATCCAGTCATTGCTTTACAATGCTTATAATGGAATAACTGAAATAGAAGACTTCCACTCCCTCAACATATCTTTTTTGGAAAGCACTTAATAAACTACAAGCAGATGTACAGCTCCAGGCTGCAATCCTTGCCATGTGACAGTTTTTGCTTTCGCCCATCATATTTGTCCCTGTGGTGTCTCCCCTGTCATGCTATGGTCACTGTAATACACTGTTGCATTAAATACTCATTATCCCAAACAGCACAATTACCAATGGACAAGATGATGCCGGCAGACTCTAATAAAAGTTCAAAGTTACCAGCTGTTTAATTGTTTTGTCTGCAATTAAAGCCATTTAACCTACAATAACAGTTTTGTTTTTGACCATTTGAGACTAGCGGAATCAAAGCTGTGAGCGCAGCATTGATATATTATCACATTTTTAACTGATATGCTAATTTACACATTCAGCAGATTACACATTGGTCCTGTCCAGCTGATGAATGTAAGATGGATAATCATTCTCCTTTTAGTTTTTAACTTCCACCAGCTTCTAATCAAAGTATTCTCCTTATTATTCAGCCTCTTCAGCTGCAAATGCTCCACTATGTTTACCAGCGAGTCTCTACCTTTGCGTGTCTGTCATTTGGTGCTTGTCACGATTGTTGCAGTTGTTGCCTAAAATTTGGAGAAGCAACCCATGAGACCGTGAGGTCAGTGAGCTGAACAGAGATCATGTGTGTGACACCTACAAATGGATTATCACAATTAAAACTTAAAAAAACTTTAAAAAGTTATTTTGTGTAATAACCTGTTTAAAAAGGGCACAATGTGAATGTATTTTTGCATGGGATTTGAGTAGCAGTAGTGTGCTATTGCTCAATGACGCCACAAGAGGGAGTGTCCTCTTATGTAAGCGGTAGTAGGGCTACGCAATGCTTCCGCTCCTCAGACAGAGAACAGCCTGAAGAACGATCACAAGTAACATCTCCTGTCTCTGCTTTTCCTGTACAAAACAGGTTAGTAGTTTGTGATATTTTGCTGCAATACATTTCTAAGGACTTTTAAAGCCTTCATTATAATGTTCTGACAACATTTAAGGGTAAAACTGTGGTTTATTCAGTTGAGAGACTTTGAATTGAAGTGTAGCTAGCTCCTGGTAAAAAGTGTAACCGACATGGTGGCCTTCCGATGTCAACGTTTTTTAGTTTGTCATTGCTCCTGGACATGTACACCATTCTTTGTATTTGTCAAAGCTAAAGCTTGTAAAGTACTATTATTTGAAGGTGGAAAGTTAATATAGTCGTTCATTTGTCAGTTTACTGTAATAATAGCCTACTGATATAGTGTAACATGTTGGTAAAGTTAAAGAGACATGTATTTTTTTTTTAGAATGTAGGTAATATTTTTATATTTTGTATTTGAGAATCTTGCAAAAGTGTGAAACAAGTAGGCTTAACAATATCAGAGCTACTGGAGGTATATGATTTTGGAGCTGGTAAATAACAACAAGTGTGAGTCATAGTACCAGTTGAGACTGGGAAAGGTTAAGTATTTATGTTGAACTAAACAACTAATTTGTACATGGATATAATTTGTAAAATGTTATTCCAGCGGTTTAATATATTAACCTCCATGCTGTAATTTGAATCTGTGTTGTTATTTGTTAAAGGAATATTGTCAAAGTAGTTTTAAATGAAGGAGAAAAAAGAGATAGCTTCTGTTTAATAAAGACAGAACAGCCTGCTGAATGATCACAATCAAGTAACATCTCCTGTCTCCGCTTTTGCTGTACAAAAGAGGACACAATATCTGTTGACAGGTCACTCATGCTTCAGGCCTGTAACGTGCACATAGCATTGTCCGTGTTGGCTGTCTGACCTTTTATCATCTGGACTAAACCCAAAATACTCCCAAACAGGGGGAGAAGCATTTTTCTTTTTTCCTGTCTTGAAACATTATCTCAGCCCCTAAAAGTGGTATTACAATCCTAAAAAATATCCATATACATATAGTGTGATCGAAAAATACACTTTTTTTTGGGAGGGGTGGGGGGGGTAGCTTTCATAATGATGAGTAAAATCATTAAATAGTGTTTATTAAAAACCCTCGAATGTAACGCATCTTTACTGATTATCCTAATACCCAAAGTCCAAAGTAAGCGTCACTGTTTTATTCTGTTTGTCTGTATGTAGCTGTTTCCTGTCTAGTCTGATTAGTCCCTAATTTGTTTCAACTGTTCATTCCCTCCCTGTTCATGTGTATGTTAGTATATTGTCGCTGTCTCCAAAAACCGGTTATTACTCACATTTACCACCATAAGTGAAACACTACACGGCCATCAGTGAACTGTTTAATATTTTAAATGGACATGCATAGATTGGGCTCCAATGACTTACGGGTGGTTCCGAGCCTCGAGTCTCTGTTTACGTCCCCATCAATTGATAAACTATCGACAATAAGCCTACCCTACAGATT
>JAPMOB010206626.1:0-18078 GCA_029875015.1 Lepomis gibbosus | reverse complement strand
GTGTGTGTGTGTGTGTGTGTGTGTGTGTGTGTGTGTGTGTGTGTGTGTGTGTGTGTGTGTGTGTGTGTGTTTGTGTGAGACCGATAAGAAAGATAAGGAGGTGGGCCGAGGGGTTAACTAACTGTCTTAAAACTTTCTGTCTCTAGGCTGCTTTCCTCAACAACTTGATGATGGAATGATCTTTCTGTAATACTCGTATAGTATTTCTCTCGTTTGTCTCATAGTTCCGGTGGACTCTCTCCTACTTCTGTTGTGTGTCTCTAGTCTGTTTTTTTTTTGTTTATTTGGCGGATGAAATTATCTGATGGCATTAGTAAGTGTGAAATGATTCCTTAATGTTACGTTATTGCAACTTCCACCCCTCTGCCTAGTTTACCGTTATAACTTAGGCCACAGTGTGTTGCGCGGTCTATTTTAACCATAGGCCTACTTGACTCCTGTGACTTGGTCAGTCAGTTGTTTCCACAGTACTCATAATATATAATTAGTGTGTCTGTGGAACACAGTTGGCCGATTTTAACCTTATTATATTTCACTGCTCTCTCCTCTGGTACTACAGTAGGCTGTAAGCTTTGCATTGGGTCTATGATGACCTTAATACTTCATTGTACTCTTCTAGAGTACACAATACTGTTTCAGTATGTGTACAGAGCCACATAAAGTATGTCTGTAATACGTATTGTTTTTTTCTGTGGTTCACAATTGGATCTATTTTTACTTTACTGTACTTGAATGTTTATGACTTGTATTTTTTTAATAGTATTATAAAATATGTTTGTCTATATTGGTATTGTAGGTCTATTTCTGAGTTCTGTCTTGATCGTTGTACTTTCAACTGTCATCTCCAATACTTTAACCAAAAAATACCTACAGTATGCATATAATATTTGTGAGGGTGTCTGTTAGGTCAACCATTAGGTCTTAAGAGTACTCTACTGTATTATCATCTCTTATACTACTCTTGTAATTTTTGTTAGGATGTAGGCTGTACTTATGTTATTGAGGACCTAGTTAATTCTAACGTCTCTTACAGTTTCCTGTTGTTTTGTTGTACTCTGCTGCTCTGCGCTGACTTCAGTAGTCAATTCTTTCTATAGTTTTCCTACAATAGCATATAAATAATGTGTTTATGGGACCTAATTTGCCCATTTTGACCTTCACTTGCCTGTACTGTTGTCTAGTATTTCTGTAATATGACGGGGGTACTCTTTTCTTCTGTTACCTAAATGTAGTTTGCATTAGTATTTCAGTATTCTTACTAGGTGTGTGCTGTATCATATCATTCACAATATATCAGTATATTTTTTAATATGATTTTTAAAAAATTGGATGATGGTAATATTCTGACTTCTTGATGTCTAACTGTTACACACTGCTACAGCTAGCATGGCTGAAAGCTCAGCAACTTCAGTGGTGCAGTAGTGTAAGAGTTGTTTGGTTGCAACAAACCACAGTATTACGTAAAAAGAAGATGCAATACAGCTTCAACCACTTATCGTATTTTCTCACACCATCAAGAATGATGGCAGAAATACCCTGAAATATTGGGATATTATTGTAGGGCCATATCGCCCACCCCAGTGTTTGTATAGAACCACAAACACTCCTGTAACATTTTTCTGTTGTTCACAGTTTAGTCTATTTTAGTTATTTATTTATTTAGTGTATTTTATTTATATTAGCTCATACACTTTTCCTACAGAAACACTTCAGATAAAAATGTGTTGATCCCCAGATAAGAAAATATAGACAGTTATTAAATAGTGTGTCTTTGAAACAGTTGACTTAAATTTAATTAGCCGTAATCTCGTATAACATTTCTATAATATTTTTACAGTATTAAACTGACACAAATTAGACCATGGACATCCATTTGATAAGATTTTGTCCCAAGACCGCCCATCTGATAGGAGTTTGGCTTTTAGATGTTTTATTACAATAAGTGTATGAAATCCATGACCAAAAAAGTCATATGTTCAGTCACTATGTTACTTATGAATGGAATAGTGAAAATAAATAACTCCTGGAACCCCCTTAAGGACCCCTGGGGGTCCCTGGACCCCACTTTGAGAACCACTGCTATGACATGCACGCTCTGTTTTGGTTTTATTGTACGTTATTGTTATTTAATCTCCAACACATTTCCTACAAAATACTCAAGATAAAATAAAATGTATTGATTCAGATAAGATCAAACTTCATTGATCCACAGTTGGGTGCAGTTTAGCAGCACAAATGTTTTGTTGGATCTAACATTTATCATTTTGTGGTGTTTGTCTTGTATAACATTGCTACAATGTTCATTTCACTAGCAAGGACCACGCCACAACAATATGTCGTTTAAAGGTTTAATGAATGTTCTGAATGTACAGATAGATAAATGGATGTAAACGGGAATGGTGGTGGAGAAAGGATGCCGTCTGGATTCTGATCTGGGAGGCTGCATGATGAGCGGGTGGCTGAGACTCAGAGTGGGGGTTCCGTCTTGATAGATGTTTCGCCCGAGTGATTTATTGTCCCCCTAGACGGTACCTAGATGAGACATGAAAGAGTGGTGCACCGGGTTGAATAGGAAGGGATGAAGGGGTGAAGGGATGAGGGACGAAGGGATGAGAGGGTAAGGGGTGAGTGGATGAAGGGAAGGGAAAGGGAGGGTGGGTCGAGCAAACAGACAGAGGAAGCCGGTTGAATAGCCTGGGTGTAGATATACTTGTCAGCTGATTAGAGGTGTGGTTTTAGGCGCGGCCCTGCTCCTGAACCTAAATTAACTAATTAACTTCATTTAATGTTATTTTATTGTTGGTCTTCCTCATTATACAATATCCTAAAGTTACCTAAAGTTTTCCGTTATAACATTACCAATTAAGTACTTAAAGTATGTCTGTAAAAGTATGTCCATAGTACTCTGTTGGTCTATTTTGGGTCTCCTCTATTATTTACTCCTAAAGTATTACTATAATTAGCCAGAGTTAGCTGGTAGTCTGTAATTATACTACTTCTTTATAACCCCTCCTACAGTTTGTCTGTGCTACTCAGCTGCTCTTTGGCTGACCTGGTTGTACTTTACTGAATTATAATAGTTCTATATTCCTATAACAATTTAAACCACCAGATGATATTATTTACATTTTGGGACATAGTTTATACAGCGCTATCCATTCCTTTGATATTTCTGGCTGTATTATGAATTTGTGGGCAGGGATTTAAATGAATGATCAGAACTGATTCTTGTCAGTATTGGGTGTTTCAATGATATTTGAATATGTGATGAAGTATCTTGATTTGTCAGGTATTTCATTTTCTGGATTAACCAAAAACAGGCATTTCTGTCTGCTTACTTTATTCATAAACACTTTCCCCAGTTCAGTTAGGTCAACGATAAAAATTTATATATGTTGATATTGCAACATAAACATACTGTATGGATTTTGTACATGTGTCCCACTTCTATCGCTATATGATAGGGTTTATATAGAATCGCATATAATATTTCTTTAGTGTGTCTGTGGTTCTCAGGTGGGTCTGAACTACTGTACTCCCACTGTAATATTATCTCTCATAGCACTATTATAGCTGAGTATTTGGCAATTTTGTTTGTTGAAAAATAAGAAATTGATAATTAAAAGAGTTTTAAAAAAGATACTTTTTTTGTCGCTCTAAGGTGATTAATGAATTGACTAATTATTGCAGTTCTAGTCTTTTGTTCTTAGTTGGCTTATTTTGACTTCATTATATACTCCTATAAAACTTGGTCAGTCAGTTGTTTCCATAGTATCTATCTTTAAATGGTGTATCTCTAGAAAAATTTCAACTTATTAAACTTCACTTTGACTTTATAGATATATACATCTTCTATATATTTCTTACAGTTTTCCTGACATGGTGCTCTTTGGTCCTTAGTAATGCATATTAGATAATTCATTATAATCTATTGTATTTATGTAGAAATGTTAACTGTGCTTCTGGTCCTCAGTGATGAATTTATCTTTTGATGTGTGTCTGTAATATTTAGGGCCCAAGCACGAACCATGCGAGGTCCCTATTGAAACTGAAGGGACAAAAAAGCCTCTTGTAGCTATACCTGAAATCAGACAGGAAGTCAGCCATTCTGATTTGAATGTGCAATTACAGCCCATTTATAGGCTTTTACAAGGTCCGTGCTTTAACAAACTCATCCTAGGGCATTAATCAGATCGTCTTACATTTTCTACTGTGCATTCTAAAAGCATTGACGATGATAAGTTGTGCTATCTATGAGTTTTTATCAATGGGCGTGTCTGTGGCGTGACATCAAAGATCAACTTTTTGCCATGACACAGGAAGTTGTTGTATCTTCAGTGAACCTGCTCACATCTGCACAAAACTTGTTTGATAAAAAATGTTTGATAACTGTCCCACCCCGAACACATCTATATGCCAATATTCATTTCTAGTTATAGTGCCAAGTGCTATATAGCGCCACAAAAGGGACACAGGAAGTGATGTATAACACCTTCATGCAACGTCCGAATTGTGTAGCAAATTCACCGCTGCACCGGCAGAGCTCCAGAATATGCAACACGGCCACCTGACACCCTCAGCTCAGGGGGTGTTCCCTGAGCAGTTTTATTTTTTCTGAGCTATTGCCATTTAAAACTACCTTACTGTGTGGGTGTGGGTGTGTGCGTAACCTTTTCCTGAGGTCTGTTCTCAAACCTTTTGCAGTTTAATTTCAACACTTTTCCTTCCTGTTTTTTTTCAGTGACTCATAACAGAAATAACATGTAAATGTTTCCTGCTGTTTTCATGAACACTAAAAGGTCTACTTGAAGACGACTGTAATTTAGAGGGGGACCGTCCCACTTCTACAGAAATACTTCTCATTAACTCTCATCCCACCCCATTCCTGACTAAAAAATAAATAAATCTACATACTAGTACTGTATATTTATATACAAAACTAACCTATGATTCCTGTTCATTCCTTGATAAATAGTGAAACTGACTCCCGTCCCACGGGAATCCCCCAGAGGGAATGGTGTATCCACAGGATTCTCAAAAAAATCTCAGTCTCTATTGCGGATACACCACAAGATGATATGACTTTGCCAACCAACAGAAATGTTGGCATATGCTTTACATCAAGTTGTTGCTCCCTTAATCATCCCTGGTTGCATAAGACTGCTGTGAAATTCTGTAAACCAAGCAAGCAAGACTGATTAATAGCAATACTGGATTTTGAGCCATTCTAGCAACGTGGATGTAGGGATGGCAAGGTTGATCTGTTGGTCAATCAACTGGTCCACAACTTTTATCCAGATTGAAATATCTCAACAACTGTTGCATGGATTTTCATGAAATTTTGTACAGACATTACCTTAACGTATCCTCTAGCAGCCCCATCAGGTGAACATTTTAGATAGATGACAGAAAACTTTATTGTCATTGTCACATTTACAACGGAAATGTCAAAAGTGCTGACCAGCCAGTGCTTCATTCCTAGATATAACTTTTAAAACAAGGTAGAAAATAAATAGTATCAAAATAATATAACATACACAATCATACTTATTGCACCAATCCTTCACTCAGAATAGTTCACTTTACCAGCGTTGATTACAGTTATTGCAGATGGGTAAAAGCTGTTTTTGAGTCTACTTGTTTTTGCCCTGATGGATCTGTAACAGTTCGAACAGGGGGTGGCCTGGATGAGAGGTGGCTTTTAGAATGTTCTGGATTTTTTTGAGAATTTGTCCAGTTCTTTAATTTATGTCCAAAAATCTGCAAAAACAATAACATTCCTGTCAGCCTCAGTTGTTTTTTGGGTTTAGTACTAATTAGCAGATGTTAGCATGCTACCGGGCTAAACTATGATGGTGAACATGGTAAACATCATACCTGCTGAACATCAGTATGTTAGCATTATCAATGTGAACATGTTAGCATACAAGTGTTAGCATTTAGCTCACTCACTCAAGCACTGCATTTGAGGCATGGCAGTAGAGTCTTTGCTTTCTTAACTTATATATTTTTTTACCACTGTCATGTAGGGTTCTCACTGTGGGAAGAAAATGACATGTTCAATCAATAATTATCAGTTTGAAGTCAAACATCTCCACGTGAAATGCAACAGGCCATGCCAAGACATTTGCTGGTTTTGTAAAATAAACATGCCTTTAGTAACATTATTTATTTTCTTAATATAGTCATTGTTTGATTCGGTTTAATTTCCGCAGCTCCTCAGCTAACCGTTCCTAAAACTCAAACTCAAACTTAATGTCAACATATTTAACTGTTTTAATTTTGGTTATTACTTCATTTTTTCAGGGTGGCACGTTGGTGAAGTGGTTAGCACTGTCGCCTCACAGCAAGAAGGTTGTGGTTTCAAACCCCAGTTTCCCCGGCCTTTCTGTGTGAAGTTTGCATGTTCTCCCCGTGTTTGCTGTTTTCTCTCTGGGTGCTCTGGCTTCCTCCCACCATCCAATGACATGCAGGCTAGGTTAATTGGTGTCTCTAAACTGTCCTTAGGTGTGGATTTGAGTGTGAGTGGTTGTCTGTACCCCGCCTTTCGCCCTATGCCAGCTGGGATTGGCTCCTGCCCCCTGTGACCCTGTACACAGGATAAGCGGTTGATGATGGATGGACTTCCTTTTTTCGATTCTCTGTACATTGTGTCTGTTTTCAAAGCTCATTAAAGCGTGTGAAAGGGATTCTTCACTTCACAGTTTCATACTTTTTTTTTTACCACATCAGCATCAGGGACCGCACTTCTCAAGTGTCTGCAGCAAGTGAACGATGGCTCCATAGAGAGTAAGGTGTTGCTGTTTTTCACTGACACATTTTTACCTCACACTCAGCTGCAAAAATTACGTGTGCCACTTTTCTGAAAGCTGAGGTTTAGAGTTACGTAAAGTGTAGAGGCAAATAACTTGTGGCTAAAAGACACTGAATTGTTTTTATTTTTTCATTTAAAGTAGTGTTTCTCTAGGGGGGCAGTAGCGCCCCCCAGGGCGTTTGTTACGGTGAAAGTTTTAAGCCGAGTTTCCACCAAAGATTCACAACAGCATGATTTTAAACTACTTGCAAACAACATTAAAACCTGTCAGTTTACTCCAGTGTGTCAGCATTTTGGTCCCGCAGCTCTGTGCTGCCATCAACGGGAAATTAGAGTAGGCTATCATCTGTAAAATTTAAGCCACATGGCCTTTACTACTTGCTCTCTTTCCTGATATTACTGTGGAAAAATGTATTTCTCTTAAAAGCGTTAATTTCTCTGGGGAATACACCATGAACGCCTTTCTGTCGCTATGTTTACATATTCACAAGGGGGATATTCCGCTGTCGGACTTCCCCTGAAAGCAATTTAGTATCAAGCACCTGATGCCAGCGAGTGCCGTGGCATTAATCAAGTGGACCCACCTTGCGCTGTGAATCGCATTGAGTTTGTGCCCAAGCAGTAATGTGACATGTAGAGTTTCAATTAAAAAAATGTAACGTTAAAGACTGAGGCGCCGTCTTGCTGTGTTTGGGACTGTGAGTCGCTCTTTATCCGAGCTGCTGAAGTTAATGTGTGGATTTGTGGTGAGATCTCTGCCTGACCATTCTATCCCACAGTTATCCAATTTAAATATATGAAAAACATGTTAAAACAGAGGAGCTAGCCTATTAAAGTCCAGGAGTTAATAACTGAATTAAAATGAATGAATTAATCATTGAGGTGAAAGGGTAGCCTACCACAATCCCATTTAGAGAGGTTAATTCCCCAAACAACAGACACAAAGTGGAGGGAAGACTTACTCGTGTGTGTTGACTCAGCAGGTATGATATTAGGTAAGTTGATCTACAGGAGAAACATTATAAAGCAATAAAGAATACCTGAGAGCATTACTGCATTATTTTCTGATATATTGTTATATTTTCAATTGTCAATGCTCAAAATCTTCTGGGGGAGGTCNCCCCCCCACTTATTAAGTGCACCATCCAAGAAAATGATCTCTGTTTTTACAAAACGTTTCTGAGGAACATTCACTCTTTAAATATAATTACTATTGACATGGCTTTTTCGTTCCCTGGGAAATCATAAAATTGTTGTTTGTGATTTACTTATGTGCTTTTTGCGTGTTTTTAATAACAACAACCAAAATATCAACAATATTCAGGGCAAATAGCTGACATCTTTTTTAAGGGGGGTGGTAAGGGAAAATGGATAAAAATCTGGATGTGTACAGTACAGTCACACTGACAGTTACTGTAGAATTTTGTGTTAATGTATGACAGTGATGTGTTTGTACAGATTCAAACATAAACAAAAAAAACCAAGACTCTCTCACTGGTCAGACGCCATCATGGTGGTCTAACTGACACTTTAGATCCGTTTTGATAAACAACTTTGGGATTAAAATACAGTGAATGAGAGCATGTTAAAATGTGGAAAGCAGTTCATTCAAAACAACTGCTCCTTGGAGAAAAATACATAATAAAGCTTCAGGAATCTTCCTTTTATATCATCCCCTCTCATTTCCTGTCATTTATTTGCTGTCCACTATCAAATAAAAAACAAGAAACCCTAAATACTTCAAAACCAACAGTTAAACAGAACAAACAGTTAAAGAAGTCTTCGTCATCGTGGCTGTCTGTTTGAGACACTATTCTTTTTCTGTGTTGTCATTATTTTCCAGTTCTTCGCTGTAGTACATCAGCAGAGCAGCTGGTTTCCATTCTGGTGTCAACACAGAGGCCAGAGGTCGCAGAGACAGAGAGAGACAGGAGGGACTGCAGCCGCATGGTTTTCTCTGCACAGGAAACCATGTGACCTTTAACCTTGTTCCCCCATCCCCCAAACACTAAAATAACATACAGACACTGTGACTCAGCTGATAGTCATTAACCCTCTACTGTACTCTACACCCTCTGTCTCTGCCTGTCTGTATTATACTCAATTCAAAGTTTTCTTTTAATTAAATATCGAAACTCAGGAGTCTGAATAATTGAATGATAGTGAAGTTTATGGTCTGACCTTCAGTTTGAATTACGCTTAAAAATGCTTTAATCCGTTGTCTGGTTACTGAGTTGTTCCCAGACTGATTCTGAATCAGAAAAATATGATTTAAACTGCTTTTTAAAAATTTCTACAAACTGGGCTTCACCTCAACCTCAACGGAGGTCACAACAGAAGTTGAAGCTCTGCGATTGGATGTTTGTTACTGATCTGCCTCTTGGGAGTCTTAGTAACTTCTCATCGTACATTTTTTGAGAGCTTGTACCTTTTTACTTTTTCTAAAAGTACTGTGTTTTCTAACACAGTTGTTTATCCTTTTGTACTGGTGATTCACCCAGGAGAGTTTTGTGTCCATCGAAAAGTGCTCCAACCGTGAAGTCCTTTAACGTTGCACCTAGTCCCTTTCACACGTACCACTTCACGTCTGGCAATTTAACCTTTTGGTTTCATGTCTGAATAAGTCACTTTAACATAAAAGTCACAACGATAAGGTAGGATCTTAAACATTTCTGTAACACTTTCAACACGACACAAGTCTTCATTTCAGATTAATCAAGTTTTTTTTTTTAAGGAAAAAGAAAAAGTATTGTCATGAAATTTTAGGCCAACATAATATATTCTAGTCATTCCAAGAAAGTTTAACCTGCTAATAAGTAAACAATGAATAACTGTTAATGGTATGTGTGAAAAATTTAAGATGCAAGATCATTACACTGTTGTATAGACTAAAACAAAACTTTTCGAGATATCAAGGAATTTAGTTACTTTACAGAAGAAGAAACGGATGTGACTAGTAGTTCAGCTGAGTTCAGCTGAACGGCATTTTGAAAAAAGCAGTTTGAAGTGAAAACCATCAGACTAATGTAAATGCTCCAGCAGAGAGATTGGTCAGAGAGATTCTCCTCGTCTCAGATCGATCTAAAAATATTTTCCCCCCTCGCAGTGTGGAGCGGAAGAGGTACCATTTTCAACTTTTGTTCAAGACTTCGTGTATGAATACGTCTAGCAAAGTACTTTAATTTGTCACATGCTTGTGGTTGATGCTTTTTATTATCCAGATATTTTTGTTTTTATTCTCAACATTATCACTAATGCTCATTCTTCAATATACATAATGTACAATCATGAGAAATACAATTATTCACTCCTCTGCAGAGATACAGTTCAGTACACCTTCAGAACAGCTGCCCCACGAAACTCCTATTCAGCTATGTTGTCATGTAGACTCAAAAAAAAATACTGGTGTAGTTGTAAAACCTCTTCTGCAGCACTGTCAGCCGAAGTGTTAATCAGACTGGACGGCAGAAAAGTAGTTTAGCCGACTTCCCTGCACTCAGCAGAGTTGAAGCAGTGAACAGAAACGAGTGCTGCCCTACGTTTCCATCACAATTAGTTTTGTAACAAGATTCAAACAAGTTTACAGGCTGCCCAGCTGTTGCGCTGCTCTGTGTACACAATCACACAATGACACAGCTAAACAACAAAACCACAGTGATTTGACTGACAAAATGAGAGTCAACTCGGGATCTTATGTTCATATTATGTCTGAATAAAAACATTTATATAATAGTCACCTCTGTCACCACCAGTGTGTATGCTGATGTCTAAAAAGGCCTCAACTCCTCGAATGTCACTACTCTTGCCATATGTATAGCTTTGGACTTTATTCCAAGAGATAATTTTTAACAGAGATATTGATCTGTATGACCCTGTTTTTAGATCCAGATCAAACATCCAGCTGATCAGTTTGTTCTGAACTTCTTCTGTATTAAAGACCCTTTGTACCCAGGCGAGTTTGCACAGTCCACAGGGCACACAAGCAAGCTCTGTACTAACATGCTTATACAGATGCTAATCAAGAATGCTAACTTTCTGTCAGGATTTTTTCCCAGCCTTTCTTCTGTGAGCAATGCCCTTTCCCGCCTGGGGAGGATACAAATAACTTGAACAAACATGTTATGATAAGTTAATCAGTATCTGTCCTGACTCGTCTCCTCTGGTCCTCTTCCAAATTCACAGCTACTATGGTTGTAGACATGCAGTGGTAAACCTCTCCTGTTAGGGTGGTATGGAGCTCTTAGGGTGACCAGACGTACCGAAAAATCCGGGACAGTCCCGAATTACGAGCAGTTGTCCCAACCCCTTTCTGGTTTGTCACGAAAATTAGACCTAACATGAGTTTTGATTATAGCCTAATTCAACATTAAATTTACATTTATTCATTTAGCTGGTGCTTTTATCCAAAGCGACTTACAATTGCTATTTATGTCAGAAGTCGCAGTTTCTGTCAGTAAATGTTGGTTCTGTATGTTATAGAAAGGGCCACAACACTTTTCCAAAAATGTTCCAACAGTTTCAAGCAGTGACACACCCTAGAATATTTGGCACAACAACGTAAAAAGTATCATTGTTATTTTATATGCTCAATAGAAAGTTATGAGGATCTTATTTTTAATGCTAACTGGGAAGTATATAAAGAACTGCATATATTAGAATATAGTAGATAAGGCTGCAAGCAGCAGGTTAGCAAATACAAGACTGTTAAGCCAAACCCAGGTGAGATACAGTAAGTAACAGTGTTAAATCAGACCAAGCAAATGAATATCTGCATCAAAATACATCATAAATATTCAGAAGGCACCCTTTTAGCCGCAGTACAAGGCAGTCGTTTTACCACTTTGATCCAGACTGAAATATCTCAACAAGGTCTCCCTCAGGATGCATTGTAATAACATAGACAAACAACATATAACGTGTTAATAAGTGAACTTCAGGGGTGCTTTTATTAAGCTTGAATATATAAAATTGATCTTTATCTTCTTATCTAACTGTTGGAAAGAAAGAAAATAAGTGTATTTCTCAAAATGTGGAATTATTTCTGCAAAGCGTGAGATTGTGATCAACACCAGAAATACCATCAATGCTTAAAATGTAACCCTTCTCAGTTGTCTGTGGTTGATTTCTCTGTGTGTATTGAACCGTGTGCTGCTGTAGTCTTTATGTTAATGTGACACATTCAGTCGTTTTACAGAAATGTGACAGGTTCCACTTCGTCAGATTTCCGTTAAAAAGTTTATTCAGGCATGAGACTAACGAGAAATTGCCATCGCATTTATGTAATGAGGTGCAGGTTGGAAAGGAGCTTTAGTGCTGCTAGTAGAAGGAAGTAATACTATTAGCTGTGTGTGTGTGTGTGTGTGTCTGTTGAACCAGTTGCAACAAACATTATGAAATCAATATCACTTACACAACAGAGTAATGAAGAAACACACACACATACACACACACACACACACAGGTCAGCTGATTCTTACTGCTCACACGCCGACACACGGTGAGAGAAAGACATCGAAGCAGACAGGAGGAGAGCGAGGGCTGAAACAGGAGAAGCTGAGCTGAATCCAGATCTGATTGGTATTCAGAGACCGAGTCTGTCTGCAGGGAGACATTCCTGCAGGAGGAGAGGGGAGGTGGGGTGTAGTGTGGGAGGAAGAGGGAGGAAGAGGGTGACTCCATTCATCAGCAAAAAGCAAAAGCTGGACCTCTCTCTCTCTTCCTCTGTTTTTCAAGGTAGAAGGCACTGTGTTTGTCGTCGCAGATGATGTCATACTTTTAGAAAAACTCTTCTGTAATCTCCTTAATCTCCTTCATCATCAACAACAACATGTCTGGTATTAATATAGGCTTCATGTTCTTTGTGTTGAACCTCATTGTCGCTGTTTTTGGTTGATTCCTCATTCTGACTGAAGTTTTTTCAGTGAAGAGAAACTGTAGTGGTCTCATAAACGTTGTTGGTGTGCACGCTGTTTTATTACAGATAATTAGGTATTATAAATTGTTTTTTAATGGATAATTATTTTGTTATAAATAGTTTGTTATGATTAATTTCTTTAAAGTAGTTTGTTAGTTTGTAATAGTTATGTATAATTAGTTTTTATAAATAGTTTGTTGTGGATGCTTAGTGTGTTTATAAATTGTTTTTTAGGATAGTTTGTTTGTTATAAATAGTTTGTTATAGATAATTAGTTTGTTTTAAATAGTTTCTTATGGATAATTATTTTGTTATAGATAACGAATATTCAGGTATTTGGATAAATGCACTGACTAAAAACCCAGAATTTCTTAGAGAAGAAAAAATAAATAGATAACAAAAACATTTTTTAAAGTCTGTCCAGTTGTCCATTAATGCAGCTGTCAAAAAACAACCCTATGAGCAGGCTGCAAAACATTGAGTCTGATTCCACAGTTTTCATGAACAGCGTGGAGTTGACCTCGTCTGCAGATAGGAAAATTTTAGCGGTTTACAGAAGTATAGTTCTGAAATGTATTATAAAGTAAAGAATTTTTATAATTTTGAGCAAACAAAAGTAGTTTTTAATTAATCAGTTTATTTTCATGCTGATGTCACTGTGTCTTACTGTCTGACCTAGATGTGACCATCGATCCTGTCTCCACCCATCTGAAAGCAGCCTGCTTCACAGGATAGAAAGTTAAACAGTCCGGCTTCATGGAGATGAAGCTGAGCAGAGAGATGACCAGACGAAGGAAAATGTCCATCAGATGACACAGTCCAAATCAGCTGACATTGCAGGCTGAACAGTTGATTCACAGTTCAACAACACGTCCTCCTGCCGCCGTCCACTCATCTGTCTGTCCAGACATGTTGTTTCGGAAGAAGCTGTGCGTTGCTGTGGTGATTGCTACCATCCTCTTCCTCATGCTCGCCAGTCAGAGCATCCAAAGGAGACATTTCCTGCATCTGCCATTAGCCATGCCCATCAACCAGGCCACACCCATCAGCCAGGCCATACTCATTGGCAGGATGACAGGTGAGGATGACATCATCATCACTGGAGTAAAAAAAATGTTGCAACCCGAAAGTGTGACAAATCTTAGCAGGAATGTTTAAAGGTTCAGTGTGTAATATTTATGAAGGTCTCATAAAGATGATAATAGTGTTAGCAGGAGTAGTATTAAGTTGTCACAATACTATTAGCAATATTAGTATCAGCAGTTGTGTTGTCATTGTATCATATAGATGTTGGCAGAGCTCCCATGATGCAGTATTTTCTGACTCTCAGTCTGCTTGTGTTTGCAGTAGTTAAACCCACAGCTTCTCCTGCTGATCTGACCCCTGACCCTGACCCTGACCCTCCCAGGCCCCCCCAACCTGAAGCCAAAGGGAATCCTTCAGTCAACTCCCAGTATGACCAGAGGTAACATGGTCATTGACTCTGTGTATCCCATTATTTCCTGTGCTGTCCCTGTCTGACTTGTCTGTGTCGTCCTATTGCAGGTCATGTGGTTGTCCTAAGTCCTGTATTTCAGACCCAGGGGGTTCAGACTGGTTCAGCAAACGCTATGACCCCAAACAGCAGCCAGTCATTCAAGACACCACCTACAACTTTGATCCTGATGCGCTCAAATGGTGGCTGGTAAGGACAAAAAATAGGAATTATGCCACTTCTAATAATGTTACTCGTGCTATTCCTGCTAGAGGGGGTATAAAAAATATTTCCTGCATTATTATTTATCAGCCTGAAATTTAAAATCCAATTTAATAAATCACGTTAGATTAAAAAGGATTATTATCAAGGTTTTCTTTACTAATATAATTACCAAAGGCTGATGTATGCTGGTTTGGAGAGGCTACCCGCTACCTGCTAAAGTTTGGTCTTCAAAATCAAAGTTATTCATTGAACCAGTGCCCAAGGTTTACATTTGTTTCATTACTGTAAGCTAATTCAGTTTAGTTAATTAAACAACTATATTTATAAAGATTCCGTACTTACTTAGTTAATCTATATAAATCAATACATCACAGTAAGGATTTTATTATACACAACAGCAATAATCCAAAAAACTCCCGGATTAAATCAATAGTTGCCTAAATCCATATATTTCTTATAACATAATTTTATTCCACAATCACCAATTACACTGCAGATAACAATAATGTCTGATAATTTAAATTAAGTAAATCACCAAATAAAGATTGTAACTAAATAAGATTTTCATTCTGTAAAAACTAACTGTGGTGCAGTGTGAGCCCATGTACAGAGATTGATTGCATTGACTGCACATTGGAAGTGACCTGACAGTATTGATTGATGTGTCATTGATGTGTGAATATTGTTAAATCAGTGGTAACACAGACAAGGCTTTATTAAAAGACCGAAAGAAGAACATGATGGCCATAAAATGTCTTTATTTTCAGAAATTTAAATTTGTTTTAAAGTTTTGTCGAAGCCATCAGCAGTCTGGATGAAAAAAACTAATGTCTTTTTCCTGCATTTATAGATTAAGTCCTGCTGCAGAAACCATTAGTAGATTAAAGGGAAGTGGGAGGGGTAGAAATACTGCTAACATCATCAGTCTGGTCTACCGCATACTGTATAGTGTGTGTGTGTGTGCTAAAAATTAATAAACATAGCTATATGCTGTAGCACAACAACATAAAGGGTAAAAATGAAAACAAGATTCTTTTAGAGCTGTTGGAAAGTGTAATTTTTATTCTTGATGAAGCAAGACCAGCAGAAAATAAAAGCTAATAAATAATAATAAGCTGCATTTTAAAAAAATTTATACAAATATACTCCGCCTCTTCAGAGTCTTCAGCAGTCCGGTACGGACCAGAATCTAAAGGAAGTGATTTCAAAGATGTTCCGGATAATTTCCCCACCCACTGTGGACTTTAGTCCCCTCCCCTCCCGTTGCCGTAGTTGCGCAGTGGTTGGAAACTCCGGCAACTTACAGTGGTCAGGATACGGCAACCTGATTGACTCCCACAACACTGTAATCCGGTACGTATGTATGCCCTCAAACATATACGTCTTACCCCATCCTCCTCCTCATCATCTGGCTCACCTTTCTCCTCCACAGGATGAACAAGGCGGTGACTCAAGGATTTGAGAAAGATGTTGGGAATCGGACTACACATCACATCCTGTACCCAGAGAGCGCTGTGGACGTTGGTCGGGGTGTCAGCCTTGTCCTGCTGCCGTTTAAAACAAGAGATCTGGAGTGGCTGACCAGTGCGCTGTCCACTGGCGAAGTAAAAATGTATGACATATAGATACAAATAAACTCAGATGTAGCAAATATAGAGAGAAATACACTCAGTTGCCAGTTTTAATGGTACACCAATCTACAAATCTAAAACTAATGCAGTCTAATACCACAGTCCTGCAAAAAATCCTGATGTTCAGTTTTTGATCACGTTGTTGGTCAGGTGTTGATTCAGAGAGGTTTTTATTTAGCCTTTCCCCACTGATACTACAGAATAATAGAAACACCTGTCAGTATAATGCTATACAGTTCAACAGCAACACAAACTGCAGCTTCCAAAATTAACATACGGTTGAATTAAGATTTGAATATTTTTGAAGGTAGGATTTATTGCAGGACTATTGTATAGATTAATACTTATATTCTTATATTATATTCTAACATGCAATACTTGAAGTATATTATGACCGATCTTTCTGTGTGTATTCAGGACCTACATGAGGGTTAGAGACAGAGTGGAGGCTGATAAAGACAAGGTAAAATAAATGCTCAATCATGCTGTTTACAGTCTATTGTTATTACAGCTATCTGCCTCAATCTGCCTCAGGTTTCACTGCATCAGCTCAGTTTTCTTGTTGTGAGATTTTTCGCACTTTGAAATATGTTTGCATCAAATCATTTAAAGGGGTATTGGGTAAATTTGACCAATCAATCATACATTGATTTACTTTGGTGTTCTAATATTTTACCCCTAACAAAAGTAAAAAAAATGCTTACAGTATTCCAGAGATGATTTTGCATGTTCATAAAAACTTCACATACTTTTAAAACCCTGTCTCCACCATTTATTTATTAGTACTTATAAAATCAAGCTGCAGGTGCTCATCAAGTGCTTATGAAAAGACTTTACTACTGCAAATATGTGAAAACTGCCAAAAAGCGAGCCGATGAACACATTAAACATGTTACAGTGTAAACACTGTGTGTATGTAGGTTCTGGTGGTGAACCCGGAGTTCTTCAAGTATGTTAATGACCACTGGACTGAGCACCACGGTCGCTACCCATCCACCGGCATGCTTGCCATCATCTTTGCTCTGCACACCTGTGATCAGGTAGGAGGGAGGGGTCATTCTTCAGTCAAACTTAAGTTGTCGTCATATACTGTAGTAATGTAGCAGAGAGCAAAGACACTGAGATATTTACATTGTTGTTTTTACACTCATGTTTGATTATTCCTGTACAAAGGCAGGATATGTTACATGACAGCACAGCATGTCATACTTGGTTATGTAGTGTGTCCGTCTGTGTTCAGGTGTCGGTGTTCGGTTACGGAGCCGACAAGCAGGGGAACTGGCATCACTACTGGGAGGCGAATCGCAATGCTGGAGCCTTTAAGAAGACCGGCGTACACAACGGCGACTTCGAAACAGAGATCATCAACCAGCTCCACGAGAAGGGCAAGATCAGTCTGCACAAGTGACACAGCCGCTGACTTATTGACCTACAGACAGACCTTCTGTCTCATGGACTTACCAACAGACCTGCTGACTGATGGACTGATCTGCTTACTGACCAGCAGATCATCAACCACTTAATTCCTGAGACCAAGATCCAGCTACATCTCGTCTGGTATCCGTTTGAATGTCGGCACATCTGACTGTTCTCTGGTACTGGGTAACCAAATTTGAGCTGAATCTAAACCGTATATGGCTGCTAGATTTCAGGCGATTGGAAAAGGAGCCAGATCAGTGTACTTCTTTGGGGCTGGGTATCATTCAAAATTTTCAATATAAAGAAATAAAGTAACTTCAACAGTTTCATTACGTAGATATAAACTTAGTTACCACCATGTGGTTTAATATAAGTTGACTGTTTCAACTCTTTAGTATTATGTTTCCACACTTCAGCATTTTTCAACTTAAGTCAGTATTACAAGATAAAAAAATTCAGTTCAATTAAATTTTATTTATATAGCGCCAAATCACAACAACTTCACAGCGCCAAAGCGCCAAATCACAGCGCTTTTCATAAAGAGCAGGTCTAGACCATACTCTGAAGTTATTTACAGAAGCCCAACAATTCCCACCAAGAG
>JAPMOB010206625.1:0-12780 GCA_029875015.1 Lepomis gibbosus | reverse complement strand
TTCTGTTACAGACAGAAGAGCCGTTTCAGTAGAGTGGGCACTCTTAAAACCAGACTGATATGGATCTAGGAGGTCATTCCATGGGAGGAATTCTGGGACCTGTTTGAATACTGCCCGTTCAAGAGTTTTGGATAAAAATGGTAGAAGAGACACTGGTCGATAGTTCTCAACTTGAGTAGGGTCAAGTGAGGACTTTTTGAGCAAGGGTGTAACCCGAGCCCCTTTGAAAGTGGCGGGAAGGTTCCTGAAGCCAGAGAAGTGTTTATCACATGAGTGATTACCGGTACCACAGTAGGAGATATGGCTTGGAAGAGATTCGTAGGAATCAGGTCCAGTGGGCATGTAGAGTTCTAATACTTAGCTCTCTGTGAGAGGAATAAACGAGGAGAGTGAAGAACCACTGACCTGGGAAGGCAGAGGAAAAGATGTAGTAGGACTGCTACAATGGTTGAGTTTGAATGTTTCAGAGAATTGGCTAGTTATAGCTAGCTTTTGTCTGCGAAGTACTTGGATTTTTTATACTGCTTTTATGACAGAAGAATTACACGTCTTAAAGGGGCTTTATGTAGTTTTTCTACTAAAATGAATCCTTTTTTTATTGCCTGTGTGGGAAGGGGTTGTAATCTGACATTAAAATGATCCACTTGCCGGGTTTGGCCATTAACTCTGAAGGCAGGTATTCCTATTCGAAAAGGCTCCGGGTCGGATTTTCTGCGAAATCCAGTGACTGACACGTGCATGCGCGCTCCTGAGCCTCTCACTGTGTCTACTGACTTTGAACTCAGCAGCGACGACACTACAATTTACGACATGGAGTCTGCTAACACTCTAAGAAAGACCTGCTCCCAGCACAACACAGACTCCAACATAAACTCAACTTGTCAAAGCCTGCAAGAAATGTTTTAATGGTTAAAAGCTAATGTGAAGCGATTTGTTTACTATCCCATAGTGATGCAGCTAGCTAACGCTACATTAGCTCGGACCTGCCGCTGTTTGCTTCGTAACGTTCAATTTAGATTTATTGCCATTTACTGATGGGTACACAGCTTCTCCACCTCTCAAACGCTGTAACTAACATGACCCACATAATATACAACACAGAAGAAGAGCCATCCGCTAACACTAGTTACAGTAAATTTACTTACTGCGATCTAACGGTTATAAAGTGTGACACAATCTTATAATATTCAATCCAGCTCACTACCCGTTTCATTATCATCCAGTACGTGTAGCTGTGCTGACGTTGCTGAGCCTCCGGTGACAGATTCACAGATAGTAAAGATAGTTACTGACAGCAGCAGGCGAGCTAACGATGTAGCACGTCGGCTTAATGCAGTAAATGTACAGTGATCATGTAACGAGTCTGGATTAGTTCAACATCAAGCTGATAAAAACATTACTGTAATGTTGCAGTGGGAGTTTACCTGAGTTTCCACCATCCTGTGTGAAGCTGGTTCCTCACCTGCCTATATTCGCTCTCACTGTGCTGAAATGCCGGTGTCTCGCTGCGCTGAATGAAGTAACCTTACGGCGTTGGTGTTGATCCGTCTCTGACACGGGAACGTTGAAGTAACAGAGCCTGAACATGAGTTCAAGCGAGCACGCGTACGAGCACACACCTGGTTGCAATCTTAAAACGGCACCGCTAGTGGGCGCTGGAAACTACATAATGCCCCTTTAATGTAAATCTGTAATGTCAAAAACTTTAATTTCACTTTCTCTATTTTACTTGCTCCCTTTATCTTTTCCCCTCCTGTTTATATTTTATGTATAGTACTGTGCAAAAGTTTAGGCAGGTGTGGGAAAAAATGACTAATAATGCCCATTTCAATAGTTTATTTTAACAGTTGCAAATGCAAAGTGAGTGAACAGAAAATTTTATAATTTTTTTTTTTTTTAAATTTCAAATCAACATTTTGCCTTCAATACAACATACATTTTTCTAGGTGCAAAACACAGTGGGACCCTGGAACACCCGTCTATTGTTGGGAGAAGTCTAGTTAGTGCCTTCTATGAAGTGGCCTTCATGGAAGACTTATGGCCAAAAAGCCGTACCTCCGACATGAAAACAAGGCCAAGTGACTCAACTATGTACCGAAACACAACGAACTTCTCTGGACTGATGAGTCGAAATTTAAATATTTGGCTGTGACAGAAGAACATTCATTCGCAGACGGGCTGGAGAAACATACAAGAATGAGTGTCTGCTGGTAACAGTGAAACATGGTGGCGGTTCCTTGCAAATTTGGGGCTGAAAGAGGTGGGGCATGCCACTGTGAGGAGAGGTGTGCAGGGAAAAGAGAACTGAAGGAAAAAGGAGCTGATTCAAGTAGGATAGTAAGTAAACACTAATATAATTGGAGAATTAATTAAGCATAATTAAAATGGTTAAATAAGGCCTTGGTTGCAACAAGTAGAAATATACCATGCTAACCCCAACACCGATCAGCATGTTTTCCTCACCTACCTAAAATTTTTGCACACTACTGTATAGAAACACACAGAAATGGCACAGAGTGGTACATTACATGTGCACATATCATCACACACTTCAAAAAGAGCCAACACAAACACCCCCACAACATACAGCTGATACACAATACGCAGCTCTTCAGTACAGGCACTATTTGTCACTTCTCATTTCACCGCTGCTTAGTTTAATCTTTGCCTAAGGTGCCAAATGTATTAAATCCACTAGAATGTAGTCACAAATGCTCTGGTGTTTTTCACCAACACAAAAGCAGAAGGGCAATTTTCATATGTGTAGGCTGTATGGGCTGTGTAGGCGAACCTCTCTAGTTTCTACATGTATTTCACATTGTGGAAAAATAAGCACATAGCTCAGTTAGTCAGTCAGTGTCCCATTCAAAGTCACATTGGTAAAAAAAAGAAAAAGAAAAAAAATGAAGTATGCTTTTAATGTCAACATTCCTGGGTATGGCTGCTGAAAACCACTTAAGAAGGAGAATCAAAACATGTTATCTACATCGCTCGCTGCTCCTTTTTTTTCACAAGCTGCATAAAGTGAAATTAAGTCAAAGCATCATGCGTTGCAAGCAGTTGTCATACCTAGAAAACTGCCTACATAACATTCGAGCAACCTGTTTCCTGTTTGGAAAATAAACTCACACCTACAAATTTAATTTTGCGCACAAAATAGATACATAACGATACATTTGTCAAATGTTTATTTCACTGCATTCAGGTAGGATGGTTTGTATTTTGGCATGAAATTTCACTTGGCCTTTATGTCAATGTATTTTGACATTAAGTCAGACACAACATGCTATTAAAAGTGTGACTGACAGCTGGAAAGGCTAATAAACATAATTGTGCTCTATCTAGTGCTCTCACACCAGGGGGTTTTAAGGTGATGGAGAGTGTTGTCAGAATGTTAGTTACCACCTTGGCTTTCAGCACACTGCCTCACACTTTGAGAGCACTATCAGCTCATTATCCCCACATATACATGCACACACACACACACACACACACACACACACACACACACACACACACACACACACACAGCGTCTTCCACAATGAAGACAGTATACTGATAGTGTTGTACAGAGAACTAATGAGATCATTCTTCAAGTATATAACCTTTACCTGTGAAACTGTGCATTTTTGTGTGTGTGCTTCTGTGCACAAATACATGTGTATGCAAGTGTGTGTACCTAATATCTTGACAGGTGGAGGATAGGTTGTCATTCAAATAGAAAAATAACAATAGGTATTTACAGTTTGTCAGCAAATTTAATCTATAGTGGACTGTTTAAAAAAACAAAAGAGAATAAATTCTTTCTCCTTTTTTGTACAGTGTCTGCTATGTGATGAAAACTGTTACCCCCTCATTAGGTAGACCTATTGCAATATAGTAATTGATGTCAGAATTAAATTTGCTGGTTGACATTCATTTATCTGAAATAAACAGTTATTTCAAGAACAAAATTCTGTATCTGTTGCATTGTTAAAGCTTGAGTGCAGGTTTCATTTTGTTTTCTTCTCTCTTCCTCTGCACGGATTATCTTATTACTAACTTCTGACTAAACCTTTTATCCTGTAGAAAGTAATCAACCGCAAAGCTGATGTTCAGTCGAATGCTGTGTTACTTTGTGTTCTACAAATTATTTCAGTACATCAGATACCAAATGCAGTTTATCCTCTCTTATATGTAGTTTATTGTGCTTCATAATGCATACATGGGTGGCCATTATTAACATGACTGAAAGAGACTGTGTCATGGTTTTATATATATATATATTTTTTTATATTTCCTGTTTTAGTTTGTTAATCACTTCCTGACTTATTGCTTCTCATTCTCTGTCTTGATTATGATATTGTCTTATTATTTATGAATTGTTCTGTGCTTCCTGTTTTACTTTGATATTTTCCTCTCATCTCATTTTGTGGTTACTTCCCTTTCTGCTCTTGTTTTTTCCTCTAGTTTGTTTGTTTTACTTTTCCTAATTGTTTCCACCTGTGCCTCATTTTTCACCTGCCTCGTGTAATTAACTTGTTTTTTTTAATTGTTCAGATCTACGTTTTAGTGTCAACTGCCTCTGCCTGCTTCCAATGTCTGTATGTTTGTTTTGTTGTAGATTTTGGATTTTGATTTTCGCCTGCCTCCTCAGCCTGGAGTCACTGCTTTTCACCCACTGGACCCTGTACCTGTGTGTTGTGTTATCACATAACTAGAAAACTGAACTTGCTCTGCTTGATGTTTCTGCTTCTTGGTCCAGATCACTCTTTTTCCCATATCTGTACCCAGCACTCTGGACAGGTTACTTTTCAGCATACATGTAATTTGTTTTAATTACCTGTTTCTGATGAGGATGACTGTACTCTCTCAGTTGCAAAGATGCAAGTACCATTATGTTACACGTAACTCCTGTTCCATTTTACTTGTAAATATGAGAGAGTCAGAAGTGTGGATGGTGATGTCGGATAGACTGGCATTATGAGAAAGATAATAGGCGAATGACCTCTTGGCAAATTCAGAAGAACTCAGGACGCCGAAAAAGGTCAGCAGAAACATGGATTCTAAGTTTAAGTCAATTGTTGGGAATATGTATCCTGAATGTAAAGGACAGATGCAGAAGCTGAGAAAGTGTCACGGTCGGCTGTGTGTTCAGGCAGATAACAGGTTTTTAGGACCCAGAAGCAGACTCTAAAGCGGCGGGCGAGTTTTATCTTTTATTAAACAAACACAAAGGTGAGCAAACTACAATGAGTGGCAAAATCCAAACAAACCAAGGTAATCCAAAGAACAGGAATGCAGAAAGTTATCCAAAAGCAGGGAAAAAAACAAACTGGCAGGATTGCATGTATAACATAAAACAAAGACAAGATTGAACAGAACTGAGGGCTTAAATACTGAATCAGAACAACATATACCAGGCAGGCAGGGTAATCAAGCACAGGTGAGACACATCAGGGCATTCAGGACAGACACAGATATGAAGCAGAGGCAGGAAACAGAGACAGACAACCACTGAACAAAACAGGAAACACGCAGACGCCAATTATTCTGTTTGCTGTTATTAGAGGTAAGATACCAGCGGTAACACAGAAGACCAAAGGGATTATATTCATATTGGTTGGAGAATAAACCCTTAGTTGATAGGGGAACGATAGCACTGAACTAATGTGTCAGGTGTGATACGCCGGGGGTTCCTTTTGTGAGAGTTTCCGCCCTCCCGTTAGAAGACGTTTGGGAAGAATAATGCATGGTTTGTGTCTTCATTCATCTGATCATTTCACCTGTGTTTTCAGGGAGTTGGAGAGCATCAAACCACGTGATCATTTTTCACTGTGGTACTCGCCGTTTGAGACCCATAACAAATACATAACATAATACATAAATTATAACAGGTTAAACCGTAAATAACACAGGAAATAATAAAACTGAAAACCACAACCATAACAGAAGGTCTAAAGTGAGTGGTAAGCATCTAGCTGTAGGAGCAGATTCCTTTTCCTGCAAGCCTCTTATTAACATTGTAAAATGAGAATGGGAGGTAGAAGGACAATTGAGGCCAGAGACTAATTTGATGATGAAGTTGATTCCTGTATGTCTGGAAGTATATTTGGGGGATGAAGGTCCAGATATTTTGGGTGGAATGAGCAGAAGTAAAAGAATTGCAGAAGAACATGATGTCCAGAGAGGGAAATTACAGCTTACAGTATGCGCATAATATACCTTGAAACAAGCCAGTTAGGTAGGCTGAGAGAGTGCTTTGGGCAAGGCTGTCAAGAATGGCTTCTTGTGTAGCATTGGAGAGGTTTCTCAGCTGCAGAGCTAGTTGAATGTTGGGGTTGAAAACAGTGGGATTGGTATGGGATGAAAATTCGATTCTGGGGCCAAGTGTCTGAATTTCTGAAATGAGAAATGAGACCATGAATCAGCAATGCTGTTATGGTAGTCTGGAATGTAAGCTGCTCTAAGGATTAATGTGAATCTGCGAAGGAACTGTTTAACGACCGGAGAACAGGATCCTTTGTTTAGGATCTCTACTACTGAGTGATTGAGTATGGACTTCCTATACCATTAATGCCCCTAAAGAATGGTGGCTATCTCGATGGGGTATAGTTTGTGGAGTGATGAAGAAGGAGAGTGGGGTGCTAGAGTTCTGATTTCTAAGGGCAAATAAGAAGTCGTAGTACCCCTTCAAACCTACATAAGGAGCTACGTCAGTGTAGAGCTGATTGTCCTGATGTTGAGTGATGTCAATGTCATAAAGTCTTCATGTCATAAAGTCCTCATAGAAGAAGGTAATGAAGATAATTTTCTGAGGACAGTGAAATGACATGAGTCAGATGACTAAGAACTCAATGGAGGTGCTAGGTAGAGGTTTTCTCTTTGGAGCTGCGTTCAGAGAAAGCTTTTGTGAGAGTATCAAGCTCTATGTGAAGTGGTAAGGATGGTGGAGTGACGACGAGAAAATCGAGTATGTGAAGGAGTCTGTAGTTGTTAGTCGAGATTCAGCACAGGGCTTCTGACAGAGAGTCAAACATCTTGGGACTGCTTCTGCATTCTAAGGCAAGGAAAACAGAAAAATAATAGGCTGAGAAAAAATGCCACAAATCTGGGTTAATGATCAAGACTTTTAATGCACTGGTGATGTCTGCTTTGGAAAGCCAAGCTCCATATCCTGCCAAATGGATGAGGGTGATGGTGTGATTGATGGTTGCATGTTACATGAAGAAACCTGCAGTGGGCATGACGCTATTGATGCTTTGAATGAGTGAACCATGTGCGGAAGACAGGTCTACTATTAGCATCTTCTAGTATTTTTGACTGGCGCCGCCTATAGTGCTGACGCGGAACACTGGCCAATGGGGATTCTTAAATAGACCTATCATGAATCCCTCTTTGACTTCTGAGCCCATAGGGTGTTGATGGTGTGAGTTTCTATGAGAACAGACTGGAGGTTGGGGCAAGTGTGAAAAGTGTCAAGAAGGGAATAAAAAACAACAAAAAAGGACTTGGAAACCTGGATGGAACCATATGTGACGCTGTTGATGAAACAAACTGATGAATGGTGTGTGTTTACCTTAACAGGTTTGCCACGGTGCTGTGCTAGTCAGTCTGCAGATGTGTTCGGATTGTGGGGACAGGTATTAATGGCAGCAGCTCTTATGCAGAAAGAGCAGATGTGTAGGTGCAGGCAGTTGAAAAGGGTGCAGCTCAGGTGGTTAAAGTTGTTGTGGATCATCCTGCCTCCCTGGTAGATGATTTCCCATTCCCGTTTGTCAACTCCCTTTGGCATGGGGACATTACCAGAACCACTTACATCCGCAGGCCTGGGGATGGTGGGAGGTGTGGGTGCGGCAGATGATAGATGGTTAAGCGCTGAGGTGTTACAAGAGGAAGAGGGATGTGCGTGAAGTGGTGGAGCAGTGACTGTGCATTCTAAGGAGGGGTGGGAGGGGGCTCCGCATAACTCGCAGGAGAGGAATGTGTAGGCTGGAAAGATGTGGCAAAAGAGTTTAGAGTCGAGGGCCAGTATGTCCCCTTGTCAATTGCTGAATACAGCCGGCTGCCAAGTTAGTGCACATGCTAACTCTTGATGTCTGTCCTTCCAAAACATGAGGCCATATCTAGCACAATGGAAAGGTAATCGTCTAGCTCAGCCCTCCGTGCAGGGAAGTCTGAGCAGATGATGTCACGGAAGAGGATAGACCACTTGGAAATGAAGGAGAAGGCTGAGGATCACCGGCTGTATTTGCATATGGTGGGGCCCCTGCTGTGTTGGCTACGAGGAATGAGAGAAGGAAGGGTAGAGGAAAGGGTGATGGGATGAAACGATGTACAGTATGTGAGCTGTAGCGCCCCAGTGCCGACAGCACTCATGCAGCTCCCCATCCCTTCAACCTCTGCAGCACTCATACGTCTGTTTCCCAAAGACAACCTCTGGATATGACTCTGAGCATGTGCACTCTTTGGTTGACCATAGCGCAGCATGTTCTGAGTGGAACCTGTCCTGTTGAACCATTGTTTAGTATGGTCTTGGCCGCTGTGCTGCAGCTCAGTTTCAGGGTCTTGGCAGTCGTCTTATAGCCTTGCCCATCTTTATGTAGAGCAACAATTCATAGAGCATAGTCGGTTTTGAACAGATCATTGTACAGATTGTCATCTGAATCAGGCAAGTTGATCTGTATTTCTTGATCCAAAATGCATGTTGGTTGAATGAAAAAGACATGTTGAGTTTCTGTGATCATGCGGTTAAGCGTCTCAGAGTTCTTTGCCATGAGGTGGCATGTTGAACTTTCAGTGAACAGTATGAAGGGGTGTGAGAGTGATAACACCAAATTTAACACACATGCTTCCCATTCACACCTGAGACACGTCACATGACACCGGGGAGGGAAAATGGCTAATTGGGCCCAATTTAGACATTTTCACTTAGCGGTGTACTCACTTTTGTTGCCAGCGGTTTAGACATTAATGGCTGTGTGATGTGTTATTTTGAGGGGACAAAAAATTTACACTGTAATACAAGATGTACACTCACTACTTTAGATTGTAGCAAAGTGTCATTTCTTCAGTGTTGTCAAATGAAAAGATAAAATGAAATATTTACAAAAATGTGAGTTGTGTGCTCACTTTTGTGAGATACTGTATGTGCATGAGAGTTTTGTGAAGCCTGCGAACACAGGGATGAACCGTACCTAGAGATGAAACAATCTTATTGTCATTACAGTAGAAGGGAATACCTTCCCCAATGGTCCAGTGTCTTATATCAGGCTCCGTTTGTGGAATTGGACACGGCCGAACTACAGAGAACGGTGCACCGCACAGTGAAGAGTAGCTGGTGACAGTGCGAGAGGGAGGCTGCAGACTAGAAAAATGGGTTGGTGCCAGCTCCCATGGCCATGCCTGCAGTATCCATGATTTCCTAACCTCGCTGATGGAGGAGAAGAGGCTTGAGATCTGCCGGGAGTCAAAGAGATATTGTTAAGGGAACTAGTTCCCAGCGTGGCTGTGATATGTTAACCACTGAGCGCAAGCGGCTCCCCTGGGATGCTTTGTTGTGGTCTGACTGCTTTGACATGACTGGAGCATAACCGGTTTCGAACAGATCATTGTACAGATCATCATCTGAATCAGGCAAGTTGATCTGTATTTCTTGATCCAAAATGCTTGTTGGTTGAATGCAAAAAACATTTTGAGTTTCTGTGATCATGTGGTTGAGCGTATGTCTTGCTTTTAGCATTCTGAGACAAATGAGCCAGGCTGAGACCAGCTATAGATTAGCTTGACTGGTGATTAGAGGTGTGGTTGAGGCGTGGCCCCACTCCCAAACCTCAATTACCTAATAACTTAATATCTGCTAAGACTACAGATTTAAATTAGTCCAGGGGAGTTAATTACATGAAGTTCTGCTGAATAAGGTCTGTTTGTAGGCTATTTTGATTTGTGTAGTGTATGTCTGAAAAGAATAAAAGCTCGTCTGTTGCTGAACTGTAAATGTTTTTTGAAGAGAAGGAATTTACTAAATAAAGTAACTCAATGGTGTATCTTTATGTTCTCTCTCACAAATTCAAATAAGCTTCAACAAATAAAATTTAATTAATGCCAAAGATAAATTATATGATAATTAAGTTTTACACACAGAAAAATATAATGTGAAGATAACAAATACACTTGAAGCAGTACAATGCATTATACACAACCCAACCTTATAAAACTCACTCTGTCTCTCTTACTCAGTGCTTCAGTCTGGGTAGTTTCTCTCCCTCAGTGTGTCTGATAAAACACACCTGCTTTTCTCAGACATTCAATTTGAGACGCAATTTTGTCTGCTGCAGTGGTCAGTCTGCAGTAATAAATCAGATGCTGAGGGTATTTGTATATTCTCTCCTGCCATATTTTGTGCCTCTGAACAGGAACACATTTAAACATTGCATGAGACCAAACATGCAATTTTCCAGCATTCCATTTATCTAGGACAAACCCTGCTGAGACCCTTTAAACAAAACATGGCAACGCAATTTAAAACTGCTAGAAATAATTAAAAAACAACCAGCAACCAATTATGGTCGTACCAGTGAGCAGAGTTTCATAGAGTTGAGTTTGAAAAATTATTTGAATATGGCAAAATGGCATGGTTATATTATACAGTTATAATTATGGATTTTTAAATTGTCTTAGTTCTTTTATTATTTCATTTTGAAAAAATCTCCCTTTACCAACAGATCAAAACAGTGTTTGCTTGCTGGGATCTAGAGGAGAAAGTTTTGGTTGATATATGGTGAAACTGTGGGTTCTGTAGTGAGCACTGACTGTATAATAATACACTGTGGTGAACTTACACAAAAAAGAAAATATAGTCTGCCACAGTTGCAGGCAGTGAAAGAAGTTACTTTCACACTTGTAAGCAACAATTCAAAATGCACCTGCATTATTTTGCATTTTGAGACAGTCAAATAAAATACTATATTACATCATTGAAATTGTGTTAAAATATCATCACATGCTCGTGAACCCAATAACATGTATTGTCTCGTGAGCTAAGTGTATCGTCACACCCCCAGATGTAACACACCGTAACGTACGGCATAATAACCTAATTTCAACCTGTCTCCAAGCACACTGTGGATGATATGAACCTTCCTGCAATGAAAACACCAAAAAAAGTGAAGAGACAACTTCATACTAAGGCACACTTTGGAGTCTGCACATTTGATGTCATCTGTTTTACAAATTTTATTTGAAGAATACATGTTTGATTTTATACGTTTTTTAACCTTCCTGTTGTGTCATGCTAATGTCGAGAGTTTACTTGCTCTTGCAGCGTGTGCATGATCACTTCAGCATTTCTCATATTGTAGATGTCCAAGCAGTGCTGGGTCCTCTTAATCCCCTCCATGGGATTTTATCTTTAGGCTGTGCTAGCTCCACTCACAGCTGGAGAGCTAACAACTGATTTGTATGCTGCTGTGATCTGTCAGTTATTTAATTTGGTGAATCAACAGAACAGCCTTGTCGTGCAACAAATTTGGTGCTAAAGGAGGGCTGGATCAAGACACTGACAAGAGAAATTGAGTAAACATGGTTTCAGAGGTCCACAAATCCTTTACTTAATCATTTTGTAAATAACACACCATATCACTAGACCTAACAGAATTCTATTCAACTGGGATACAGCTGTGCTCCTGGCTTGAAACATCCAGTTCAGCTGTTTGAAACTGGGTTCTACCAATGGTAATTGCCCAATTTGTTATTTATTAAAGATGTGTGATGGTGACAACTGGTTTGATGACTTGCAGCATTTTTGACCCAATTAATATGTATTCCAAGAAGAAGAAATGGAGGGAACAAACGTAAGGGATAACATTATAATGAACCCCTCCTGTTGATTTATAAAACCAAAATCTCTATAATTGCAAACTGTTTTTAATAGCCAGAGGAAGTAAGTGAGCCAATGTCAGCTGTGTTACTGGTTCACAGGCTAAACAGCTAGCAGCACAAGAATATAATCACAGGCATTTCATAAAATCTGTAGCGCAGCACAGTAAATAACTCGATAGAGCTTAATGGTGAAGCAAACTGGAATACCCTTGAAGCACTACTACCGGTATGTGTTGACAACCAACAACATGCAGATGTCCTGAAGACAAAAGCTTGCTTTAATTTTGGTAGAAACACATCCTGCTGCCAACCAGTTAGAATATGTGTGCAACCTTTGGTGAACTCTCCAAGTAAAAGTACAAAACACCCAGAGCACAAATGCTCTTTCTTTGCAGGTTCAATTAAATGGATTACATGCAACAGATTGGTCTACCAGATTGATGACTACTTGACAGATGATTCCTTGAAACCCCTCATATTAAATATAAAACATGTTAATGTACATCTGTTGAAACTTTTATTTCAGGAATTGGGGTGAGCTTGGAGAAGTAAAACCTGTTCCATCTGATATTTCATACTACGACATCGTTTCATAATATGGCTGTACAGCTAATATTCTTCAGTATCACAGCGATGTGGTACTTGTTAGGCTATTAAAGGGATTATTATGAGTAGAGCCTTACCGAAATGAGATTTTTAAGTCCGATACCGATTTAAATATTTGAGGATTTTAAATCCAATAGCCAATTTATCTTTCTCCTCATGACTTGACTATTGCAACTCACTACTCCTCGGCATCAGCTCAACCTCCATAAAACGACTCCAACTGGTTCAGAACTGAGCCGCACGACTCATCACCCGCTCCACATCCTGGCACCACATCACTCCGGTCCTAAAACAGCTACACTGGCTTCCCATTT
>JAPMOB010206623.1:0-11981 GCA_029875015.1 Lepomis gibbosus | reverse complement strand
CCATAGTCTTGTGCTTTCTTGTCCCTCTCCTCTCTCCTCCTATCACTTCCTGCAGGTGTTTCTGGCTCTGGAGCTGTGGATGCAAGTCACCTACTGCTCCCGTGTTCCTGCTCGACACCCTCTGCTACAACACCACCTCTGTGTAGGCTGCCTCCATCCCCTCTCTCTCTCTCTCTCACCCCCAACCGGTCGAGGCAGATGGCCGCCCACCCTGAGCCATGGTTCTGCTCGAGGTTTCTGCCTCTTAAAAGAAAGTTTTTCCTTACCTCTGTCGCCTAGTGCTGCTCTTGGTGGGAATTGTTGGGCTTCTCTAAATAACATCACAGAGTATGGTCTAGATCTGCTCTTGTACGAAAGGCGCTGTGAGATAACTGTTGTTCTGATTTGGCGCTATATAAATAAAATTGAACTGAACTGAATGGAATAGTCCTGGGCAATGAATAAAAATGCTGGGCAACAATTAAAATTTTTAATCAATGATTAATCGCATTGTTATGCGCAAAATTGAATATTGAATTCTAAAGTAGTGTATTGCACACTTGATTTAAATGTACTGCTGTATTCATAAGTGCAATAACATGTGGTTTGCAAACACTTTAAACAAATAAGGTACTTTTTACCAGCAGTATTCCCTTTACACAGTAGCAATGAAATATTGCAAGTAAATCTCAACATAAATGTTAATGTAAAAGTGTCAAATCAAATATAAAACCAAGCTATTTGCCACTGCCAGGGAATTACCTTTTTTCTAGCTTGTTAAAACAAGTTCCCAGCATAGTCCAGTTTTCTTGTTTTTTTTCTGAACAGGTATCAATGGAAACATTTTTCTATGTTCAGTAGCAAGTTTCCCTGTTAGTGTGAGGTGAAGTGGTCGAGCACAAGGTGTAGCGACATGCGGGTGTGTTCCTGTGAAACTGTGGCGGTTGTGCTTGCCTCACGCACACACATGCCTGTTGCCAAAGTTGAATTGTCTTGAACTTTAAGCACGCGATACAGAGCGCAAATCACTGGAAGAGAGACTGATCCTCGCTGTTTGTGAGTTTCCAGAATCTGTTACTGTTTACTAAATAGTTATCAGGACATCAACAAGAGAGAATGCGTATGGCAGAGCATCCCTGCAAAACTAGATGAAGGCCTATCAGGTAAAGTTATGTATAATTTTAATTAAAGTTAAATAGGCTACAGCTGTGTAGCGCACAGAAGCCGCTGACACGTAACGAGTAACCTAACTAGTTACTCTGATCACCCAGTAATAAGTAAAGTAATATAATTACTTTTTTAAGGACTAATAAGTAATAATTAACTAGTAATTTATTGCAATTTCTGAGTAACTTGCCCAACACTGGTTGTCAGGTATATGTTGAACTTTCATTGAGCCGGGCTAGCTGTTCCCTGCTGCCTTCAGTCTTTAGGCTAAGCTAGGCTAACCACATCTGGACTAAAGATCTGTAGTTAACCTGTAGTCTTTTTAGCCAAAACTTCTCTTTCCTTATCTTAGAAAGAAAGTAAGTAAGTGCATTTTCCAAAATGATCCACTTCTTTCCTTTCCTATGGTGACTCCCTGTAGTTATAACAATCAAAGTCCCACAACACTCACACACATCCTATAATCTTTAAGTTTAATTCCTTCCTCCTGTACCTGTTTGTAAAGCCAGTTGCTTTTAACCACTGGGGCATTGGGATTCCTCTTGATGGAGTTGGACCTCTTTCCAAAGTTGTGAATTTTTTTGGAAGACCTAGAGGGCTGTTGAAACACATGGATTTACATAAACACAATATATTCAGCTCTACAGACAAAACATTTACATTACAGATATAGAAATGCACATTTTGAATAAATATGTTGCGTAGAACAACATGCAAACATCTTTTGGGAGCTCTTGCACAGCAGGGAGAAGAGAGAGAAAACATCAGCTTTCCTTCCCTGATTTCAACACAACAATTTGACATCACAAGTGTTTGGTGCAGTGGTTGTAAAGAAGCTTGTGTGCTAAGACAGCAGCATTTCCAGCAGCTATAAAAAGCAACAATAGAGGCAAATGTATTTGGCTCATTAAACAAAGCATATTCCACATCCCCCATACATCACGGCCCACTTACTGAAAAAAGCAGCGCTGCAGCTTCAACACCTCTTTGTGTCAGTCAACAGCAAAAAGATACATGAATTTCTTTGATTAAGTCACAGTCAGTTTTGCTATTGAACCATTTACCAGAAGTTATCATACAGTATACTGTGCGCATTCATTCCATCAATCTGACTGGATTACTGTCATTTTTTATTACAACTTGTCCTCTATACACTTTTATAAGTAGAATTGGCCAGAAAACACGTAATACAGTAAATTAAATTTACTGTATTACCCTATGAAGATTGCATTGTCTCAATATTATTTGTGTGAACAGATCCACAATCCATGTGTAAATGTGTAGTATGTAAATATGAAACACTTTCCACAAATACAAAACCCACAATAATATTTGATAAATATAAAACAAATCTGCAAATACACAAATAAATTCCGCAATAACAATGATCTGTGAATATATTCAATGATCCTTTAAATTGAGAAGCATGTGTGAATATCCTTCTAACATTTCCAACTCTGGAACATGCATTTGTATATTTCAGTTTTTTGCTTGTGGATTTTTACACACACACACGCACGCACGCACACACGCACGCACGCACGCACGCACACACACACACACACACACACACACACACAGTTTAAACAGTTTGATTGCCATTACATGTCCTGAGCACAGTCATGTTCCCCACTGAACCTTTTTGGTCTCTCTACACAGTATATTTTGAGTAATGGCTTAGTAATATTGGGAGACTATGTATTTCAGATATTCAGCAAACTGTTGTGTGAGGACAATAGACAAAATGTAAATGTACACTGTGTGGCCAAACTGTGTGTGTCCACATACCCTAACATTACACCCACACGTGACAGTGAACATGTCATTACAAACCCATAGGCATTAATTTGCTGCTGTAACAGCCTCCACTCTTCTGATTTCAGGCTTTTCACCAGATGTTAGACACCAGAGCATTAGTGAGCTCCAACACTGGTGGAATGGTCTGGCTCTCAGTAGGCATTTCAGTTCATCCCAAAGGTATTGGATTCCACAGCAAACTGGGAAAATAATTTATTTATCAAGCTGCCTTTGTGTCATGTTGAGAAAAGCAGCTTCTCCAAATTGTTTTCATAAAGATGTAAGATCACTGTTCATTCTGAAAATATCATTGTAGCATTAAGATCTGATCTTTATTGGAACCAAGGGTGCTAGCCGAGTACTACACAAAGTTATGTGGACTGGGACTGTCCATATAGTGACATTAAAAAACCTACATTATCTAATGCTATTATTATGTGTGAACTAGTTTACTTTGGCACAGATCTCTTTTGTGGCAGGACCTCTGTGGTGTGACTGTGTGGCCTTTTAAGCAATAACTTAATTATTTACGCTGCAAACTTTCCTCTTAATGTCAACTTTATCTTCATCATGATTCAATCAACTTCTTCTCAGCTGATTTGACCATTTTCCTAAAATACATCTTCAATAGGCAGTCTCTGTGTTGTTCCTTGTTAAACATTTCTCAGGCAAGGCATGGAGCAGGACCCGTACAGCTCAGTTATAAATAATTCTTCTTCTCATGAATACATGACCTTATGCTGTAGTAGACTTTCTTTTGGCCAGTGTAAGCAGAAGTTATAATAGTATAAGTATTACTTATTCATGAAAACATCCATGCATATTTATTTCCTGTGTGTTTGTGAAGTTTACTAAGCACTTATAAAAGGACATGCAGTTCAGTCTAACAGTGCAGTGACCCGTACAGATGACATGCTGGCTGTTAATACCGCTGAGCTAGCCTGCTTCACACTCTCACTTTTCCAGGTTGAAATGAGAGGTAATGACACAAGGACACATTCCAGGCCAGTCAGTGAGTGCTGGGAGTCAGTGACCGCTCAGCATGTTACTGTAAATTTGACTCCACAGTCTGGACTGATGCCCATACAGTGTTAAGGGCTGCACTGACAATTCCATCTATTATTATCAATACAGTACGCTAAAAAAGAATGTAAAAAATACCAGGGACAACTTCTTGAACCGGAGGTGCAGTGGTAAGCACTGTCACCTCACATCAAGAGGGCCCCTCACATGTTCTGTGCCTGTGTGGGTTCTCTCCAGATACTCTGGTGTCCTCCCACAATCCAAAGACATGCAGGTTAGGTTAATTGGAGATTCTAAATGGCCCGTAGGTGTGACTGTGAGCGTGAATAATTGGCATACAGTACCTCTAACGCTCATTGATTAACATGCTAGATCTTGTTTGTTCAATCCACTCAAAAACAGAAGTGTAAAGATGACTTTATGGAGGATATCACTGAATTTCCAATCTGGGGATGATCAATAATGGCTTATGTTATCTTAGCTGGACGCTGGACTATTTCTTGGCTCTGAGCAGCTGTTATGGCTTTCCAAAATGTTGGACTATTCCTTTAAGGTTTCTCTAAAATGCAAAACACACTTCCAAATGTGATAAAAGTCGTGCTTTTCTGGATGTGTCTGAATTCACTGTCCAATTACCCACCATTGATTTCAAAGCTCCAGAAAAGTAGTATTAAGACAGACCGGTCTTGAAACAAAGACCGGTCTTAAGACCACTTTTTGATGGTTTTGGTGTCGTTTCAGACTCAACCGCATTTGCACTTTGTCTTGACTCGGTCTCGGACATTGAGGACTCAGGATTTTATTTCAAGATGAGTCAAGACCATAACTTTGGGAATATCAAGAAATTGCTTGTGCACTGTCTGATTTATTTGTTAACATCCTTACTTTGATTGGATGTAAAACGTATTGCTTCAAATGCAACCAAATACCCTAATTAAAAATGTGCTGTTACCGTTAACAACGGTCACCCCTCCCCGCGATGGTAAACATGGAAAAGGAGTGTTGAATAGATGTTTACGTTGATTTCAGCTCTTAGTGTATGTATGTCTTTTAATGGGAATGAGGATCTTTCAGATCAATTTGAGAATTACCTATGATTTTGTTCCACATTTTATTGTGTGTCAGGTGATGTGGGGAACTGGTCTTTGTCTTGACTTGGTCTCAGCCCCTAAAAATCTTGGTCTTGATAAACTCTGGTCTTGGTCTCTGTTTGGGCGGTCTTGACTACAATACTATCAAATACACAGCTGCACTTTCGAGAAGTTTAAGATTACAAAGGGGTGGCACTGTTGCACATAGAAAACTATATGTGCATTTCTTAACTTTCTGCTTTGCTATAGATTTAATAAGAGAAATCAAGCAACAGGTGGGTATAGTACAGTGTATTACAGTACAGTATAGCAGAGCATAATATTAGAAAATATAGAATGGTAAGTAGAGTTTAAAAGTAACTAATTTCTTTATTTTGTTAATTAGCTAGCCATGCTGGGGATATGTTTTCTCTGTTCAGTACAGACAAGGCTAATGGGAATGTTTTGCAGGTAACTGTTCAAAAAACCAAAGCACTGCACAAACTGCAGTTTTACATGATGATAGTTCTTAATAAAAAGTCAAGTGGATCACCGAAGTCATTAGGGAACACTGAATGTATGTGCCAATTCTTTTGCTGTGGCTACTGCGATATTTAACGATGTAGAAAACTCTGACCTGCTGGTGGCACTAGTTGCATAGTAATTAGGATTTATCCTCTGGGGAACTTCAATATCATATATCACGGCAATCCATCCAATACCTGCTCAGATATTTCAGTCTGGACCAAACAACCCACCGACTGACTGCCATGCCTAGGGTCATGCAACAAGCATGGCTAAATAAAAAAAACTTTTACAGCCCCACTGTGAAACACAAATCACTTGTCCACATTAGTTAGCCTCTGTCTGCTAATGACGCTTGATAAATGTAATGTTATTATGAGCTAGAATAGTAATTTAACTTCTTGTCAGAGCTATGCCTAAGATTTAAGGCATTTTTGGATAGAGACTGACCCGTGTAGATGAAGTGGAGGTGGTGGTGGTTGTAGTAAGGGTGGTGGCTGGGCTGCCAGGGAAGGTACTGTAGTCGGATCCACCTGTGTAGTTTGACGCCTCACTCATGGTGCTCATGGGACGTTCCTTCTTGTCGCTGCTACTGCCCTGCTCTGACGAAGCTTTAGGAGCCGGCCTGTCACAGGGCAAGAGACATAGAGAGACAAAGAGATGGGGAGCCAGACATTTGATCTCTAAATAAAGAAAAAGTACCGTACCACCATGACTTAAAGTAATGTCTCAGCATTGCATTCTAATATTTAACTGTGTACATTTGAACTGCAAGAAATGCAAGTCTTGGAAAACCAAAGTATCATAGACAACACAGCTATTATGATAGAGTGATTTTTCTAACAAATATTATGCAAAGTGATAAACCTGGGCAGCAGGTACATGAAGTAGATGGTTAGCCATGTAACATCAGCTTGAGAAACACACAATGATTGAAATAATTGAGCATGGGCATCAGTCCAGACTGTGGTAATACCTCAATTCAGATCAGCTCAGCTTTCCAAGCATGAGGAACTGCTGTCAACATCTCCTTTAACAAATACTGTTTGTCTGTAATGTATTTTTAAAGGTCAAGAACAAACTTTCCTGCTTTAACTGCACAAATCTTTCCCTCAGTTCAATTAAATAACACAGATGCAAGGCAGGAAAAGTACACTGTATTCCCAAAAATTATAGGGGAAATATACAGAAGGAGGATAAAGCTGAATAAAAGAGTGGAGAAACATATCAAATGCAGAAGCTTGGTGCATAAGGGCTCACTGAACAGTTTGGTGAGGATGACCTGGGTCTGGATCACCAGATCTCAACCCAATTTCAAACTTGTGGAAGATTTGGAGCAGTGTGTGAGACAATGCTCTCCACCACCGTCTTCATAAAACCATGTCATATAATCAAAACTAATCTGTGTACCTATATGTGACTGTCTCTGATGCTGTCCTTTTGTTCTGTTTAGCTGTGTTTGTGTGTCAGCTGAGCTGTACTCAGCTCTCTCTGGATCTCAGTGAGACGACCTGATAAAATAAAGGTAGTGTTTATGAATGACAGAATATCTCATGTACATTCCTTTCACTTGAAAGGAAAAAGAAAGCTTATGACGTGTCTCTCGGGGAGTCTTCTTAGCAAGAAGTCAAACATGTTCTCTGCATTGTCCCTTTTCATGTACAGTGAGCGTATTCAGTACTTCTCTTCATAACTTTTTGCAGAGGTAGTTCTGCTGGCAGTTGCAGTATGTGCCAGAGGTCGTGTTTTTATTTGGCAACCACATATAAGGAGTAAACACAGACTGCACTACAAAGACTGTAGATGTGAATATGGCCTTGGCTAAATTACTTCATTAAGTTAAAGTAATTCATAAATATGTGTGTGCTTATCATAACTGACTACCAAGACGACTCAGACGAGTCGCAAACCCCCTCCCATCATCCCATTTAAATCCCTACAGGGGTTGGGCACTAGGACCCTGAGGGAGGCTACACTTCACCGTTGCTCTGCTGAGCAGCAGAGCACAGTTACTGCACACAAGAGACACACAGAGCAACACACAGACATGGTTAAGGAAGAGTGATTCAGGTCGTGAGTGATACAGAGTTAAATTGTAAGTTGTTGTTAGTGACTGTTAATTGCTGAACTTAAGCTACATTAACCTCAGGTAAAGGAAAGGGGAATTTTAGTTGGCTATGGAAAAAACTAGTGTTGATAATGTGAACGCTGTTAATATTGCCTATCTGTAGTAGCCTATTTCAAAACAATATCAGTCCCCATAGAATGTTGTTTTCAGTGAAAACTAAATATCATAGTGTCCCTGTTAATGCTGTTGGATCCTTCCATTCATTGACCAGATAAATATTGAAGATATTTTAGGAGCGAGAGAGACAAACAAACAGGAGACTGACAGGGCAGCTGATTCTGAGGTCAGTAATGGTCTACAGGTCAGTAGTGGTCTGCTGGTCAGTATTCTACAATCAGTCTGTGGTCTACAGGTCTAATGAAATGTGGGCTGTTTTGTTTTCTTCTAGCATTATGCATTTGTTGGCTGATGTTGCCTAAATCTAGGCTAGGATATACATGAGAATATATACCCACAGATATACACACGGGAAAATATAAAATAAAAGCAATCATACATACATGTATCCATCCATGTAGTATCATGTAGTACCATCATTTCTTCAAATCTTTCATCCTTCCACCATCACGTTATTAGCTTCAGACAGTAGCCACTTTAAACAGGATCCTTATCAACAGCTTACGTATGAATGTTTGTACTACAGAGCAAAATTCACACCGATTGAACCAATCCACAGTGCAATAACAGTATTTAGTGTTTAATTAAATAGCATTCTTTGGACCTGCAACTTATCTAAGAGAAAGAGGAATTAGATATGGTATTACTTTATCACACATTTACATGAGCAGCTGTGTAGCATTTAAGTAACAGCTGTAGGCTGGCCTAAGTGAATTCCCCCCATGCAGCTTTGATGTGGCTAAAAGCTAACGTCGGAACCATTGTATGTTGGGACAAGACCAATGATATTGGACCCACTGACTTTTACTGTCTGAAATTCAGTGCATCTGTTTGTTCACCTTTCAGAGCGTCGCCAATCAAATCCATTTCACTTGAGGAATGCACTAACAAATTAAACTCCATTCTACAGCTGTCGCTTTCACACTGCTGCTTCTTCAAATCCATTCCACTCGGCTCATTTGGAGTCCGTATAAGTTAAACTCCATTCCTTGTTTTCACTGCTTGCATCTGCTGCACTGCCGCGACACAGCGACGTAAGCATTTTAACACACCTGCTGCTCAGGTGTGTCTTTGTGCTTACTTACTAAAGCCACTTTTTAAGTGAATCTTTATATAATTGTTCAACTGATGAGTTATCAGCTCTTTGAATCTTGGTCAATGACCAAAGAGAAGCTAGCTGTGGTACCAGTGCCAAATCTGGTTCAAAATGGGCAGGACAAAATTATTTTATTATATTTTCATCTGCATGTGTGTTGACTCAGCAGGGATGATATTACATGAGAAAGTTGATCTACAGGAAAAACGTATCTGAAAGCAACGCAGAATGACTAAGAGCTGCACTTCTCCTTTTTCCGAGATAATCCATCCACCTCACAAGTGTGGCATATCAAGATGCTGATCAGACAGCATGGGGATTGCACAGGTGTACCTAAGGCTGGCCACAATAAAAGGCCACTCCAAAATGTGCAGTTTCATCTCACAACACAATGCCACAGATGTTGCAAGTTTTGATGTCCACCAGAGCTGTTGCCCATGAATTGAACGTTCATTGCTCTACCATAAGCCATCTCCAAAGGCGTTTCAGAGAATTTCCAACTGGCCTCACAACCGCAGACCCTGTGTAACCACACCAGCCCAGACCTTCAAATCCAGCATCTTCACCTCCAAGATCGTCTGAGACCAGCCACCCGGACAGCTGCTGCAACAAATGGTTTGCATAACCAAAGAATTTCTGCACAAACTGTCAGGAACAGTCTCAGGGAAGCTCATCTGCATGCTTGTTGTCCTCATCTGGGTCTCAACCTGACAGCAGTTTGTTGTCATAACCAACTTGAGTGGGCAAATACTCACATTCGATGGTGTTTGACACCATGGAAAGGTGTTCTCTTCACAAATGAATCCCAGTTTTCACTGTACAGGGCAGATGGCAGACAGCGACACCAGATACTGACTGGTTTCCGGACCCCCCAGACTCCCCCAATACAGTGAAACTGCACATTTTCAAGTGGCCTTTTATTGTGGCCAGCCCAAAGCCTAGTTCACACTACACAATTTTTAACCCGATTTGACGGTCGGAGAGTTTAGTGACCATCGAGCTGAGATCGGGGGTAAATCAGCAATCGATCTGCGGTCGGCAGTCGTCATGTGTGAATTACTCAACAACACATTAAAATGGCTCACAAACACATTTCTGACACATCGCTGATGCCTGCCAGATATCTAGCATGCCAAATATCTGGAGGAGTTGGCCGAATCGACATCCACGTCCAGCTAATGAGAGCAGACAGCTGGCAGAGCAGGCAGCTACTTTTTCACTGCAAAACACTTTTTAATTACCTCCAGCTCTCTCTGTAGCTCAGACAATCCTTGCTATCTGTGAGTGCTAATCCTTTCTTTCACCTATATTCTTTGTCTTTATAATTGCTATCTTTATAATAATAAACAACAGCTGTTTCATGTGTAGGTTTGTGTCATTTCACATTTCACGTGTGTTTTCTTGATAAATCGTGGTTTGGAGACCATCGTCAGGTGACACAGCTGCTGTCAGCTCGTGTAGTGTGTGACCCCCTATCAGTCACATAGTGTGAACACCACAATGAATTCAACACTCTCGTCACATGACGGCAAGTTGTGTAGTGTGAACAGCACGGCCATCGGCCGACGCTAAAAGTCGTGCAATCTGCATGAGCTTTAAGACACACCTGTACAATCCCCATGCTGTCTGATCAGCATTTTGATATGCCACACCTGTGAGATGGATGGATTATCTCGGCAAAGGAGAAGTGCTCAATAACACAGATTTTGACAGATTTGTGAACAATCTTTTAGAGAAACAGGACTTTTGTGTACATAGAGAAAGTCTTTTGTTCAGTATTTGGTTCTAACTAAGTTTTGGGAAACGGTGGTACTTCAGATGTTGGTTAGTTTAACAATGCCTCGCACCAAGATAGTTCAATACTACCTTCAATTCAATTCAATTCAATTCAATTTTATTTATATAGCGCCGAATCACAACAACAGTTATCTCACAGCGCTTTTCATAAAGAGCAGGTCTAGACCATACTCTGAAGTTATTTACAGAAGCCCAATTCCCACCAAGAGCAAGCACTAGGCGACCTTCCATGGTTGTACGGGAAACGCAACCCACATCAGCAATAAGCAACTTTCCCATAATAGCTACCTGTCTTACTGTCATGATCCTGTCCTGGGCTTGTCTGGACTTTATTATTTTGGCCATGCCTTCTCTGTGTTTTGATTTTGGTTCCTCTGTGTCTGTGTTTCAGTCCTGTCTGTGCGTCTTGTTGGGGAATCTGGGATTTTGTTCCATGTCTTTGTTCCTAGTCCTGTGCTGTAGTTCTTGTTGTAGTATTTGCTTCTAGTTCTTTCTCTGCATCGTTTGGGTTAGTTTGCTCAGTACTCTGTGTTGTAGTTCTGTGTTCTCATTTAGGTTTTGTCTGTTATGATCCCTGTGTTGTATTTGATCGGTGTTTGTCTACATGGGTTTCTGTTATTGTCTGAAGTTAGATCCTTGTCTGGTATTTTGTTACATGTGTTTGTCTGTGTTGGTTATTTATTCTGGCCCATGCCTGCCTGTCTAGAGTTCCGTCTGTTTCCCCAGTTATCGCTCTGCCTGCCTGCCTCTCTGTTGCCCCCTGTTGCCTCTGCCTGCCTCTCTCTGTTTTACCTGCTGTCTCTCTCTGTCTGCCTCGTTTACCTTGATCCCTGTCACCTGTGTTGCTCCCGCCCTGCTCGTTAGTCCTGTGTGTATATATACCTGGGCCCGTATTCATAAAGAATCTAAGAGTCCTCTCAGAAAACTCTTATCTTAGCTTAAGAGCTATTCAGGACTGATCTGAGAGCAACTCTGAGCAAGGAAAAGACAAAAACTTTTATTTTAGTGAAGAGGCGGGGTTGACCCCATTGACACAATCTTTTGACACAATCTTTGACACAATCTTTTGAAGACTGTGACTGGTTGGTTGTCCAAGATGGAAAAAAAGAGTGATTCTAAGTACAGGTGATATTCTAAGCCTTCACTTTGGAAATTAAATGCGTAATGTTTCCTATTTGACCGTTCTCTCCTCACTCACACATACACACACACATTGTAAATGTAGGATATAAATCCTGTGTTTTATTTACCATGCTGTTAATTTCCTATCAGGTATTTGATT
>JAPMOB010206620.1:0-22506 GCA_029875015.1 Lepomis gibbosus | reverse complement strand
TGCGTTTAGCATCTTAGCCATTGTGTAAATTCACCTAAATAGTGTTTTATACGGCTAGCTGTAGTCTCGCGCTGAAGTCCTGTGGGAATCTGTTCGTTGTTGCCGGAAAAAGGTAATATAGTGAGCTATATATAGTGAGCTATATGGGCAAATGCAAAAGTTTAGAAAATCAGGCAAATTTCTTTTCAATTGAAGGTTAAGCTGTTCTATTAATCACTTTTTCACACTTTTTGTCTCATATTTCAATTTGTTTCATGATCTGAAACATTTCAGTGTGACAAAAACGCAAAAAAAAAAAAGAAACCAGGAAGGGAACAAATACTTTTTCACACCACTGTATCTCAAATCCAGTGACTGTATGCTTTGCCACATGGTAGCCCTGTTAGAAGGCAATTCAATCCCTTTCTTCTAAAGGTGTACGAGTAATTGAATTAATATCATATTAGAAAATTGATTTATTTTGTCTTACTGAAACGTAAATGTTTGCCTAAATTAATCCACTAATCCCAGTGATACTAATTCTCACATTCCTCGAGGCACAGGCAGAGGAGGTGGAATGAAGCTATCTTCGACTCAAGTCTACTAATGAGCTCTAAACCTAAACTAAATTCAAACTCATTTGAAAGCCTTGTCTTAGTCTTTCACACCCAAGTTGGAAATCACTGCAACAAATATCGCGAGGAATTGGTGTTCCACCAAACTGGAACATTCTTGTTTAATTTGGCAAGATAATCTTAAAACATACAGGAAGGCCCTCCGTGATGCCAGAGCAGCGTACTACTCGTTATTAAAAGAGGAAAATAGGAACAACCCCAGGTTTCTTTCCAGCACTGTAGCCATGCTGACAGGGAGTCACAACTCTTTTAAGCCAAGTATTCCTGTAGCTCTCAGTAGTAACAACTTCATGAGCTTCTTTAATGATAAAATTGTAACTATTGGAAACAAAATTCACCATGACCTGCCCTCAACTGGCAACGACTTATCTCTAAACTCAGGAGCCGTAGAAACAGATGTAAAACCAGATTGCTTTGCTTCCCTTGATCTTTACCAACTAACTTCAATAATTTCAACCTGCCTGTTAGACCCCATCCCAGCTGCTTAAAGACGTTTTACTATTAGTCAGCACTTCTTTACTAGATATGATCAATCTGTCTTTATTAACAGGCTATTTAGCTGAGATTAAACCTCTTCTGAAAAAGCCCAGCCTTGATCAAGTGGTTTTAGGTTTGTTAGATCTTATAGCTGCATTTGATACCATTGACCATCATATCCTATTACAAAGACTGGGACATTTAATTGGCATTGAAGAAACAGCTCTCAGCTGGTTTAAGTCCTATTTATCAGATCAATCTCAGTTTGTGCATGTTAAAATGAATCCTCCATGCATGCCAAAGTTAGTCATGGAGTTCCACAAGGACCTGTACTGGGACCAATCCTGTCCACTTTACATATGTTTCCTTTAGGCAGTATTATCAGAAAACATTCCATAAACTTTTATTGTTATGCAGATGATACTCAATTGTATCTATTTAACAAGCCCGATGAAATTCATAAGTAAGCTAAACTCCAAATGTGCCTTCAGGATGTTAATATCTGAATGACCTGTAATTTTCTAATGTTAAACTCAGATAAAAATATTATTTTACTGGGGCCCAAACAACTCCGTGACGCATTATAAAGTTACTCTGGATGGCATCACCCTGGCCTCCAGCACCACTGTGGGGAATCTTTGTTATCTTTGATCAGGACATGTTGTTTAAATCTCACATTAAGCAAATTTTATATATGTGTGTGTATATATACACATGGCATGGACTCTTCAGCTGATCCAGCCGTGTTCTGACAGGAACCAGGGGAAAAGAGACTATATTTCTCCTGTTAATTTAAAATCCTTCTGCTCACCTTCAAAGCTCTTAATGGTCTTATCTTAGAGAGCTCATAGTACCTTACTACCCCACCAGAGCACTGCGCTCCCAGAATGCAGGGTTACTTGTGGCTCCTAGAGTCTCCAAAAGTAGAATGGGAGCCAGAGCGTTCAGCTATCAAGCTCCTCTCCTGTGGAACCAGATTCCAGTTTGGGTTCAGGAGGCAGATACCACCTCCACATTTAAGAGCCGTATTAAGACTTTCCTCTTTGATAAAGCTTATAGTTGTGGCTGGCTCAGGTGAGTCCTGACTAATCCTGACCAGCCTAGACTGCCAGGAGACTTCCCATGATGCACTGAGCTCCTCTCTCCTCCTCTTCCTCTGAATGCATTCTGATCCCATTAATGCAATTTACTTGACTTCTTCCCTTTGCCGTAGTCTTGTGCTTTCTCGTCCCTCTCCTCTCACCTCCAATCACTTTCTGCAGGTGTTTCTGGCTCTGGAACTGTGGAGTCTGGATCAGTGAATGTGAATTACCTGCTGCCCCTGTGTTCCTGCTTGACACCCTCTGCTACAATTATTGCTACTAGTCCTATTGTTATTATTATTGTCATTATTATCATTAATATTATGATTATTATCATAAACATTACTATAAATATCTGTACCATTATTCATTCAGTTTGTACCAACATTACCTCACCCGCAACCTTTTGAGGCAGATGGCCGCCCACCTTGAGCCATGGTTCTGCTCGAGGTTTCTGTCTCTTAAAAGGAAGTTTTTTCTTGCCTCTGTCGCCTAGTGCTTGCTCTTGGTGGGAATTGTTGGTGTTCTGTAAATAATATCACAGAGTACAGTCTAGACCTGCTCCTTTATGAAAAGTGCTCTGAGATAACTGTTGTTGTGATTTGGCGCTATATAAATTAAATTTAAATGAATTGAATTGAATTGAACGCCTTCATAAAAAGCCTAATAAGTAAAATAATTGTATTACACAGAAATAGCTAAATTAGAGATGACCAAAAAATTTTTTGTAATTTTTGATCATGATTGACCATCAATCAATACAAAATGCATTAGACATAACCATGTTGCACTATACTATTTTAAACTTGATGCACAGCGGATGAAACACTTCCTCCAAATAGAGCTGACATGACTCGGACTTGCATAAAATGACTAAAAAACTCAGGCGCCAACAATATAAGGAGCCGGCAAGTAACTTGTACTTTGAGTTGTTTATTGACAATGTACTTATATTATTATTATTATATTTTATTTGAGTAGTGACAAATCTCTGTATGTATTATTTATTTTAATTTTTTAACTTTTAGTAGGTTATTTCAGTACTCTGCCCACAACTGCTGTCTAAATTGGTCTCACTGTCCAGAGAATGTCGTCTGCGCTTCCCTTTCTGTCCACAGGAGTCCCTGTCGGGTGCTGGGGTGCTGCTCCCTGAACTTTGTCCTAGTAGAAAATGGGCGTGTTTACTCTGTGAGTTCAATCCTTAGATTATTTCTCAGGAAGAAGGGAGATGGACGGGACTCAGGTTTGACAGGTAAGAAGAGAGCGTGTAACTTGAAAATAAAGTTTTGTAACCTTGTAGAACTTCAGCTCAGACCTTTGTACCCTATTATTTCTCAGGAAGAACAAGTTCGTAACTTTATAGAAGAAGAAGCGCGCGTGTAACTTGAAATTAACGTTTTGGAACTTTTTAGAACTTGAGCTCAGTCCTTTGAGTTATTTCTCAGGAAAAAACGACATGGACTCAAGATTGACCGGTAAGATGCGCGTGTGTAATTTGCTAAAGCGTTGAAACTTTGTAGAACTATGCAGCCCTGTGTACCATCTTCTCATAGTTTGGTTATTCATGGGTTTGTTTATTTTGGCAGGACTACATGTGATTCTGAGCCTGATGCGCTGTGTCATTGTGTTTCTGTGAAGTGCACTATGACCGCTTGAGGCTTTACTTCTGATTAATTAACTGAAGTGTTTATTTTGCTCCCCTTTTATTGTGGTTGTTGTGTCTTCCATGGGATGGGTCTATCTTGTCTGTATTTCTCTGGTGACAGTAGTGAAATATGACATTTTTCTTTCCCACATATAGGACTACACTACATTTGAGCAACAGGGGCTGCTGTTGTGTACCTCAGGGAATAAGGTGGAGATGGAGGATTTCTGGGCATTGGCTCTTTGGGTGCTGTACATCTGGCTTTTCCTCATTATAAGCCTCATCATGATCCCCGCCATGTTTGGCTTCTCACTGGGCATCTCCGAGACCTACATGACCATCCTTGTCAAAACCTTAGAGGTACTGTTGTTTACTTCGCAGATATAGGCTGCATGATATTCCGCTTCTCATCCATTGGTTCACTTTTACATGGCCATGATTGACTCCTGTCTGTCCTCCTCTACAGTGGGCCACTCTGAAGATACAGAAGGCAAATGCAGAAGAACAAACACTCAAAGCCTCTGCATCTAATGGCGAGTAGATAGATTGTACAGAAAAATAAGAAAGAAAAGAAATCTTTGTGGTAACAGCGCTAAAGAAAATTTGTAGTCATATCCTTTATTGTGAAAGATACAGAGACTGGAACATGTGCTGCAATATTAGATTTCATCAGATACTTTATGACAAGTCTGGGTAAGCATGTTGCAACAATATTGCCCAGTTTTAAGTAATTGCTTTACCCTTGCAGTTCGGAATGCCTTTTGTTTCTGCATACTTAAATTTCTTCTGGGATGATAACCCTGTGAGCCTTAATGGCAGGTTTAAATGGTTTTAGTTTGGACTACAGGACTGTCTCTGTCTGGCAGCGTGACTCAGTTAACTTGAGGTCTTTTATGATAGGCAACAAGGTGAAGTTGCTCCGGGAACTCTGCCTATCTCACGCAACGCAATCACTCAACTCTTAATCAGTCACTAAGCTACAAAGGGTGCTGTCCCCTGCTGTAACACATAAAGAAGTTAGTTATGTCAGCAAAATGTGGCCTCTGCAAAGTTGTTAAAAGTCTTGATTGAATATTGAATTCAGGGTTTTGGACTTTGCTGGCTGGGTTATCAGATAAGGCAGAGTCTAAGCTGAGGTCAACTCTTAACTGTTCTGAGGCCTGTTAGGTGGATAATGGAAGATCACAGGCAGTGTAACCTTCATTCCTCAGGACTGCTTTCTGAACAGCTTAGTTCTCCTGTTGAAAGGCCATATATTATGTGGGTTGATGACACATTTTGTTGGCTAAAGCAAATTTGTTGGCAAAGGAAAAAGTCCCTGCTGCGATGAAAAAGTTACACACACTTACACTTTGATACAATCTATTATCTGGGCACTTACTATATCAGAGCTGAAATTTGCTTTTTAGGCCAAATGAAACACATTCTTACTGTAGGTGATGGAGAGTTGCTGCTGATTCTTTTCTCCAAAGTGCATGTCCCAAAATGGTTTTATGCTTAGATATAATGTAATAATTTCTTTTAGTTTTTTTTATATCATTCTTGCTAAGTACATAATGTAACATCCTTAAAAGAAATACATTCCTGAATCAACTTTTTTTCTTCTGTTGACTCAAACCAATTTATCCTTTAACACTAGGAATACAATCTTAAAAGATAAGACAAAGCTGATTTATCTTCCTGATTGCTTTACTAAGATAATGTTTCCTATCAGATGATTGAGTATGACTGCGTGTGTGTTAGGTCTCATCCAGAGGGAAGATGGCTCTATGGAAAAAGAGTTAGAAGAACTTAGACGCAGTCGCCCCAAACCACCCGTGGGCGGTGATTTTACACTGTGTGACTGTTTCTATTTTACCCGGAGAGGAATTGAGAGCATTGTAGAGGATGAGGTACATTTTTACTTTATTAGCAAGAACAAAATTTGCTATATAAATGGTAGTATGTGATTTATAATCACTGATTCTGCATTTCAGACTTTAAGTGGTCTGGTTATGGTATTGTGATTTTTTTATTTCATTAATTTTTAAATTTAGGTGACACAGCGGTTCACATCCGAGGAGCTGGTGTCCTGGAACCTACTGACTCGCACCAACAATGATTTCCAGCACATCAGTCTGAAACTGACTCTGGTCTACTGCCTCGGCATCCTTGTGAGATACTGCATCCTAGCCCCTCTCAGGTACACAAAAACTGATATTCATATAATATAATACAGCATTGCACCCCAGGCAGAAATAAGGTTGAATCAAACCTCAGTGGGTCGAGGTGTAGAACTGTTTGTTCTGGGAAACATTATGTTTAAACTGAAACTGAAGACCATTGGGAAACATACAAGGTGTAAGAGAGAAATAAAAAAATCATAAAAATGCAGAAATGCACTCTCTTGTTTAAACTTTGACCCATTTTTTAATTTTTTTCTAATAAGTTTGCCATGCACTGAACTGTGTATGTTTTACTCTACTTGTTGAATTCAACTTGAATAACGTTGTTGGTACATTCAAACTAGCCATTTCTCTGCTATCAGACTATGCTTCTGGTATTTTGTGAAGGCAATAATTTGAATTTGAGTCACTGACTTAAGTTAGTTATTACTTACATTTGGCCTCCACTCACACTTAAACTTTTGTCTGACTGTTCAGCATTTATATCAATGTGTTCTCCTTTGTCCAGGATAACACTGGCCTGCATTGGCCTCAGCTGGTTGGTCATAGGAACATCTTCTGTCGGATTACTTCCAAATTGGAGGTGAGTACAAACTGTAATCATCTCAATAAGTCATGTTCCATTTCCCATGGAAATGGCTCCCTTCTCATTTGTGTTTGTTTATGTATGTGTTTTTAGGATTAAGTTTTGGCTCAGTGAATGGGTCCATGTAATGTGCTATAGGATCTGTGCTCGAGGACTCTCTGCCGCTATCCGCTATCACAATCGGTGAGTGAGCCTTCCTTACGTTTCTTACAGAGATAAAGAATAAGTTCAGATACTGACTTTGTGTCGTCACCTCGCAACAACAGGGAAAATAAACCCAAAAAAGGAGGAATCTGTGTCGCCAATCACACCTCTCCTATCGACATTGTGATTCTCTGCAATGATGGGTGTTATGCTATGGTACGGAAGCAACTTTTTTTTTTTTACATTTTCACACTGATGGGTAATTGTTCATGCTAAATCATGACGTGCTGCCATAATTGCCTAAATGTTTTTGTCAGGTGGGTCAGGTACATGGAGGTTTGATGGGAGTTGTCCAGCGAGCCATGGAGAGGTCCTGTCCTCATATCTGGTTTGAAAGAGCAGAGATGAAAGATCGCCACCTAGTGACCAAAAGGTCAATATTCCACTCCATAACTTCAGCACATCTTTTTCAGGCTTGTCTTTGCATGTCATTCTCGCCTGTATTTTCTCTCTGGCTGCTCTGGTACTAAGAGAGGTTGGCATTTTCCTGGCACTAAAGTCTTCTAAAGTTTCTGCGTCTGTGATTATCCAAACAAGAACAGATATGTTTTGGAAAGCTGCTACTGAACAGTGACTCACACATTTTGGATTCCATTATCTCCAGTATCAGTATCTGGGACACTCGTCCCAGATGTTTGAGGAATTCTCCCAAATGTGAAAAAACTCTTCATAGGTGCAACATGAAAGTATTTATATAGTCAAGAAATGGTTTCCATTACCTCTTTGTGTTGCTTCCAGGTTGAAGGATCATGTGAATGACAAGACGAAGCTTCCCATATTGATATTTCCAGAGGGTGAGTGTGACCATGTAGAGAGATAGAGTTACTTTATCCGCACCAGTTTTCTGTTTGTCTTTGTATCATCAAAGATAAGACTTGGCGAGTGTTGTTGTTGTTGTTTTAGTTCAGTGGCGGATGGCAGTCTGGTCACTGAGCGGTGACAAGTGAGCTGTTATTTTTTTATGTGGGCTTGGAGAGAGCTCACACAACTCTGTCCCCTTTAATCTCCTGATGTCTGGTTTCCACAGGAACCTGTATCAACAACACATCTGTTATGATGTTTAAAAAGGGAAGTTTTGAAATTGGAGCAACAATATACCCAGTAGCCATTAAGGTACTTAAGTCCTCTCTATCAATCAAGCTTCATGTCTCCTTCAGATTGTTTCTGGCCTGCTGGCTTACAGTACATATTTCAAAGTACAGTTCCTCGCTGGACTTTTTGTGTGTTTTTGAACTTTTCTTAGTATGATCCAAAGTTTGGAGATGCTTTCTGGAACAGTTCCAAGTACAGCATGGTCAGTTACCTGCTGAGGATGATGACCAGCTGGGCCCTGGTCTGCAATGTCTGGTATCTGCCAGCTATGCACCAACAGGTGTGTATTACATTTGCTGAAGCATGTGAGCACATGCAGGCATAAAGCCACATACACAGCCCACAGGGCCCACCCCTACCTCTCCATATATGTACACGCAGAGACACATAGCACAATAGACTGAGTTTATTTTTATTCAAAAATGACAGGAGGGGGAAGACGCTGTCCATTTTGCCAACAGAGTTAAATCAGCCATCGCTCACCAGGGAGGGCTGGTAGATCTACAGTGGTAAGATTCAACCTCTTCACTTTCTTTTATTACAGCTAGTGGGTGAAGATCTTTTATCAACAAGTTTTGAATTCACAGAATGTTTTTTAAAGGTTCCAAAAGGAATGATGAAAAAAAATAATCCACAGAGGAATGTGCGATAATTTAACTGAATGTCAAACATGTAACACATCAACAGTAGTTTTTAGCTTTACAGAGATATTTATGGAAATGGAACAGATGTGGTTAAATGATCAGCTGCACCCTTTGTCTCTCCTTGGCTGCCTCTGCAGGGATGGAGGCCTGAAGAGAGCAAAGGTGAAGGAGTCCTTTAAAGAGCAGCAGCAGAAGCAGTACAGCAACATGGTGGTGGGAGAAGACAGCAGCAGCAATAGTGACTGAAATTTTTGGAGAATATACACTGGAAGCAGGCCTCTCTCCTCTAGTATAATCTCATTAGCTGGAACTGATGGGGGAATACTGCCAAGAGGACTTAACCACACTATGAATCCTTATGCACAGCTAAAAGGTGGAGAGTCTAGGTGATTCACAGAAAACACAAATGCAGTATTGAACTTTATGAGAAACAGACATGCTGAAAAGGGAAATCTCTCTGTGTTTTTGCTGCTGCTAAAGAAACTGTAGCTACAGTTGTGATTGAATGTTAATGTTGAGAAAATGCTGTGAATGAAGTGTATGATTGCAGACAAGCTACAGGTTAAAAAAATTCTTTCAGTCAGTCGACTCATTCATTTGTTTTTTAAAATAAATTTTAGTTTACACTTTTAATACCCACGGTGTGATTGTGCAGTGGCAAGCCTGGAGGTAGTAGTACTGTTTTATAACATAACATGACATATTATTTAACACATTTAAAAATTGGATCTTGCAGTATTATAGTGTGACATAATTAACGCTGATAAGCACCTATATAACATAGTTTCAGTTAAAAGTCAATGAGTTTGAACAACCTTCAATTATTGGATTTAACACTGATTGACATATATTTTAGTTTTTAGTTATTCAAAAACTTCTTGAACAGTGTTTTTGGTAACATTGACCGCTCACCCCTTTGCACAGAACTGCAAAGGTAATGCATGGACACATGAGACACAAGGGTTTGGCACTTAAATAATACAGGATAATGTTGCGTGTAAAAGCCCAGTTCATTAAATATCCACATGAGATGTGACAGCCTTAAAGGAGAACACACAGCGCAGACTTTTTGGATCTTTCTGCACTGGATGGTTTTCCCGAGGTATGACCCTCACTGCTGCCATTTTCCTGTGGATTCGCCTCTTTGGCTCCTTAAAGCAAATTAAAAGGTTTGTTTTAAGTTCACTCACTTTAACTGTGTGAATGTTGACGCAATTCTGATATTGATATCCTGATCAGCGTTCTCACCATCATTCTCATGATCACTGGGACCTGTGTTGCCCTGCACGCCCTGTGTAAAAACAAACATCACTTAATCACATCACAGTGCCACATGGCGTCTGAGAGCCACTAAACCAATCAGTTATGAGCCAGTACTTGATGAAAATGCTTACCTGCAACAAGTTACATTTGTTTTTCTTTCTCTGTTCCTGATATCTACAAATGTCAAACACAAAAAGATGTTTAGATGTGAGTGCCAAGAAATTCAGCTGAGTCTAATTTATTTACAGTGATGTGTACTGGACAACAGCCAGTGAAATGTGACTTTTTGCCTCTTCCTTATAGCAAACCTGCCAGAAGAATCTAATGGTATAGTGAAAAATTTATGCGCCTGATTAGTGCCCCACATCTGTGTCTCCATTTGCACACTTCAAATGACAAACAGGTTGCTATTGATTCAGACTAGCAGTGTTCATTTCATTTCAATCGTTTTATCTCTTAGCAATAAAAGCCAGTAAAGCTGCTCTGTGGCATATTGTGGTTTTACCTCAATGAATACAGTGGTTTCTACATTCAGAGCAGCCCTAGCGCTAACAAACTGTTATCACATTAAATGTGTCTTGCGTTACTTGTAGAATATGATATAAAATTTAGCTAGTGAATTAGTTAAGTAAGTTTTCAAATAGGGAATAAACATCTGCAGTTGGACTAACCAAATTGGATGTCACTAAATATAACCATTCCACACAAAATGCAAATGTTTAATTAGTATTGCAAACTTTTTGTTTGCATTTGTTAATCTACCTGCAGTTTAACAGTTACAAAATCGCAGAGTGGGACTGTAACACATTCACAGCAAAATACACGTGATAGAACCAAATTTCCATTAACTTTCTTAAAATGTATTTCCTGCATTGACATCCCTATAATGTGCTTTAAATATTACCTTAAGTAGACAGAAAACCCTCAGTTCTGTGTGCTGAACAGGCACAGTTCGTATCTTATCCATCGATTCAAAACATTGCAAATCTTCAGGTAAATTTGAAATGTGCACTTGTTAGTGTGTTTTCAATAACATTACACATGCACTGTAATCTAGTTACCCACCGCTGTAGATAGGAGTCATAATTCCTGTTTGCAGGTTTGGTCCTCTTCTTCAGTCCATCTGGTGTCCATGTTGTGCTTGTATCTACTCCTACATCCACACTGCCTGCAGCTCCAGATGCAATAGGCATCTCCAACCAGTAGGACTGCAGGTTTCAGAATCAAAAACAAACTCACAATCATTTGGATGCAACTCTACTGGTGCAAATATGCTGAAAGTAGAGCTTGCCTTGCAGAGTTTCACACACTCCTTGCCCTCTTCTTGTTGACTGGCTGTTTGCTGTGTGAGGAGGAAAATGTGGCTGTGGAGTTTATGGAGGTGTTTGTTTTTGCATCCATGGCAACAGTGTCCAGAAAGAATAGAACAGGCCTCTGTGGATATGAAAGAACCACTGATGTCTTCCTTACTTTACTTTAATATAAAACATTTAGAAAAAGTCCTGAATGCCTCTATAAGAAGCCCGTGGAAAGTATTAAATTACATCACATTATTTTACCAACCAAGAAAAGCAGCTTTGTCTTAGTTTGATGATTTAGAGTTTATCCTCTTGGTCCTGAAAGGGTGTCCTCACGGTTGTGACTCTCTGAATATGCAGAGGAACAAACATTACAGTACAACAAGAATTACACCAATATTTTAGTTATGTATTAAACCCTGTAGTTCTCCCTTTTCTTTATGTAACTTCCCTTTACTTTCAATGTAATTTTCATATAGTGTGTGCATATGATTCTGGCTCAAGTTACATATTTCTTGATGAGTTGAGTTAAACTTAATCAAGGACTTTTTTCATGCCTGATGTTTGGATTTATTTGAGGATCACAGTTATGGTAAGTAGTTTTTAGTCTTATTCCATCTAAAGTGGTGCTTAACAAAATGAACATTTGTAATCAACAAAGAAGCTTTTCAGGAGCCCAACACAGCCCAACTCTAAGAGCTGATTCTGCATAAGGCTTTTTATCATGATTCAGTATACATAATTATTTATTTTGTTGAAAAAGCTAATTCTCAAATGTACCATGGAAACATTCATAAAAAGAGAGACACTCACATGTTTAATACATATCATATATTATACTTATTCACAGTAAATAATATTCTGAACTACAAGTTGTGTGAATCGTGTTATAATAATGATATTTTAAATGGTTTTACAAATGTTGATGAATAAACCTACCACAAAATACTTCTGAGAATCTTTTTGACCACTCGGCCTTATGTTGTTTGTCTATAATTCAGTTTAATTGCTGCTGTCTTGTGAGGTTTTCCTTGTTTTAAGGTTAAATGAACAAATAAAACACAAAATCTAAATCCATGTGTGATGTTTGGATTTATTTGGGGATCACAGGTATGGTGAGGAATTTTTAGTCTTATTCCATCTAAAGTAGTGCTTAACAAAATGAACATTTGTAATCAACAAAGAAGCTTCTGAGGAGCCCAACGCTTTATTCTCAATAGCCTACAATCTGAGCCACATTTTAATACAGCAGAACTGCAGCATTTATAAGCAAATCAAAATCAACATTATTCCACCAGCCATCAAAGATTTTGAATTATAACCAGCCAGTGTAAAAAAAACTGTATGACTTGACTAAATGAATGACAATCCTTGCTAGGATTCTTCCTTCTCATCTCCATGTGTGATGATGTAGCAGAGTGACTTGTAGTCAATGTTGCCAGTAGGATCAATGGGAGCGAGAGCAAAGGCCTGATCCACCTAGCGGTTAATGAAATGACAATTTGCCTAGTGAAAATCATTGTCTTAAAGAATAGTATGAGAGTCACTATGAAAATAAAAACCACAAACCTCCTCTGCTGTAAATTTATCAGCCTGGTTCATCAGTAATCGTCTAAACCTGGAAAAAAAAAAGAAATAAAAAGGACAGGATAAATAATAAATAATGTTACGGCTAATGTGGAAAATATGAGCAACACTAAAGCTTATTAATAAAATGTGTCTTACTCATCCTTATTAACAAAGCCTGTCCCATTGGGGTCAAAAAGTTTAAAGGCAGCAAGTATAGTGTCTTCAGGATCGGTACCTGGAGATAAACGAGGCATCAGCATCTTCTATAGGTTCATCAAATGAAAGTCAAAGACTTGATTGAACATTTGTGAAAAACTTTTACCATTGAGTTTCTCTCCAAATAGAGTCAGGAACACAGTGAAGTTGATGGGACCCTTCCCCTCATTCAACATCTCATCCAGCTCCTCATCTTGGACATTTAGCTTTCCTGATACACAATCACACACACACACACACACACACACACACACACACACACACACACACACATGCAAATTCACACACACACACACACACATGCAAATTCACAGAGTAAACCAATGTAAACCAATACATCAAATGCAATAAGACACACAGGTTACATCAGCAGATCCTACACTTTTTATTTCCCGATATATGTTAAAAGATTAAAACGATGAAGAGTTAAAAGTGAAGAAAATACCCAGCTGTGCGTAGGTCTCCCTGAGGTCCTGTTTTTTGATAACACCATCTCTGTCTTGGTCAATGCAGCCAAAAGCCTGTAAGATGAAGCGCACAAAAATAATAATGATGAATTAAAATAAAATATGAAATCACTACATTTTTCGATTGTTTTTTATTGAATTACAAGTTGTTTTTATTCAAGTTTTTTATTACTACAAAATTAATTAAATAGAAACAGGTAGTTTTGCATTTGCAACCCTGATTTATGGTTTCCAGGTAACAAATCACAGCATTAAACATATCATTTGCACAATATTAACTTAAAACTAAAGGGAATGTTTGGAAATCAAAAACCACAGGTTCCTACACAAATTTCCTCCAAGAAAAGATTGAATAGAAGCTGTGTCCAGGCAGGACAAGACTCAGTACTTTACCTCTTTGAACTCCTGGATCTGGGACTGCTCGAACATGGAAAAGACATTGGAGCAAGACTTTTGTCCTCCCCTCTGTCTCTTATTGGAGGCCTTCTTACTTGCCTGAGAAGATGAACACAGACTGTTTACATATTTCTTTTTTTACTAGAGGTCATGTTTTGTGTACTGCACAGTGTCTGCATATAAATCAGTCATAAGTATCCAAAACAATTGATTTCACAATAGAAAAATTATGCTCTTAAATATGCAATTGCATAAGAGGATTCTTAAATTAGTTAGTTTTCTTTTTAAATCATCACTGACTGAAAGAATCGAAAGAATGAAAACACCAACTGACTTACCATGTCCGAGTGATTGTATGTGGACTCCCAGGTATGATGTGATGCTGGGGTGGATTTTATGTATGGCCCATCTTATCTTCTACCTTCCTATAATAGCCTGTGGTGGGCAGCATAGTCCCTTACATGGCCATGGCTGCTTTCTGTGTGTCACCAAGGGACCTGATAAGAGGTGAAGCAGGCAGGATTCCTCTGTGGCTGGAAAGTAGAGATATGAAGAGAAGAGGGGAGACAGAGAAAAGTGACCTCTGACATTTGACAAGCACTCAACCAAATAAAGTTACCCTTCAGAGGTCAAATCAAGCTCTAAAGGTAACTTAAACTATGTTTTCTATTATCAAGACTTCGTTATCTCGATTCCCAGCACCACCAGCACCCCAGTAATGACCAGTATGTAAATGGATTATACTCTTATGAACAGATTACTATCTATATAGTTATATATCCATTTCTCAGGTGTGTTATTTTAATGAAAGCACAAAATCTAGCATAACTTTACATTTACAAGAAAAGAAGATATATTCATGTTTGGTAGCTTTTATTTAATCAATGTAACATTAATATGACTATTACATCTATGGCTTTAATTTTGACTTTGTATTAAAGGTGTATTACATGATTTGGAAGTCATTGTATTAGTTTTGGAAATTGAAAAAACATAGTGAACAAGTGAAAGTACAATTCTTCATTTAATTTAGCAATTTTATTTACAGTTAAGCTTATTCACATTCAAAGCACATTTCATCATACACATGTGAAAAAATACAAACTACTGGCTAACACACAAAAGGTTGTAAACATAGGATTTTAATATACAATACCAAATAAATATTTCCTTGCTTACAAACAGGAATAACTACACAACAAAGCAAGTAATTTGATTTAGTCATAATTTACAACAGCATTTACAAAAAGAATCCTTGTGTTATATTACCAATAATACATCAGCCATTTTTAAATAGGCCAGTCTGTCACAGTAAACCAATTCATAAGTTTAGAAACAATGAAACTGCCACATGTTGGTCTACCACTACCAAATACAGTCTATAATACAAGTTGTTTGCTGCTTTTCTGTACATCTTCCAGTGTTGCGCATCCACTTTGCTGACACACATCTCTCAGAGCCTGAAAAAGGCCAGAGCTGCAGACTATGGATGACATGTCATCAGTGTTCTCAGATCAGGCTTGCCTCACTGCTGTCCTGCTGGGAGACAGCTCAGTGCTCAGCTCCTTTTACTGTGCCAGCATGCATGCAGCCATCTTACAGGCCACCGCAGAGATAAGAGCAGCGCCCCGACCGCTCCCCTCCTCCGATTGGATGAAGGTGATCTCACAGTGAGGCGTGAGGTCCCTGACAATCTTGTGGAACCTGTCACGGAAACTGAGATAGAGAAAAAACACATTTAGTGTACAGAAGTAGTTCAATATTCATCTGTCCCACCTGCCTTTTCACTCTCTCCAACTTTATTTGGTTTTCCAACTAATTCATCTACCGTCTATAATACTTCAGATAACTGACTTTTTTGTTAACTACTAGTAATACTCTTTGTGTAGCCACCAAATAATCACCATATTTCCTTTGCATGTACTTTGATATATTCAGAAAATCTAAGATATTCAAAAGTCTAAAAGTATTCCTCACCATGGGTGCAGCTTGTAGACAGATCCATCAACCCCCACTGTGATGTTCAGTGCATCCTGGCTGCGTCTCTCTCGCATCAGGTTAATCACACCAGCAAGCCCAGCACCACACATACGAGCAGAGCGAGTGGAAACACTCTCACAGACCAGACGCACAATGTCACAGTCCAGCTCTGACGGCAGAACACCCAGCGAAGACAGGATATTGTAGATTTGCTTTCCATCCCCAGTGTCACTGAAAAAAAATAGCAAAAGGCAAAATGAATAAAAGCACGTTTCTAGATGCACAATGTACATATTACACTGTGTTCATAAATCATAAAACTAATATTACTACTATGTCTATATATGTTAGCAAGATCCAGTAAGTGAAGCAAATCAAAATGCTTCCCCATATTTCTCGTCAACACTGATATACAAGCTTATGTCATCAGTATACGCTTATGACAACAATTTTTGTTTTTAAAGCTCTTGTCTTAAACTGGTGGATAACTGCAGCCAGGATTGGAATCATTGATGCTCACCTCTCCACCTGTGAGACGTAGCGTGTCTCAAAGCTGCCACGTGTCTTCAGCTGCTCTGAGGCTTCACCATTAAACAGCAGGTCTTCATTCACCAGCTTCATCAGAACAAGCCTGACCAGCTCACCCATATACTTCCCACTGATCAGCTTCTCATAACTACAGGAGGCAAGAACAAAAGGAGACAGGTTTAACTCTCTAAACAGAGAAAAACTGATATTATATTGAATATTGAATAAAAATTAACTCAAGACAGGATGTTCAAGTGATAGCACGAACAGGATGCATATGTACATCACGACACACATGAGCAAACAAATTCCTTTCTCTACACGGGCTGGGAAAGAAGGGGAGTGGATAAGGATGGCAATGTCATTGCCAAAGAGGCTGAATGAGTCTGGGCTCTGCAGTTGTCTGTGTCCAGTGCAAAAGGTAAACAGCCATTAGGCCAACAGGCACTATGCAAAGCAGCAGAGAGGGATCATTAATCTGACATCCTCATCCGCTGACTGACCACTGACGTATGAGGTCTCTGGCCGTTTACAAACATCCTCAGGAAAAAAGCCAGTAGCTTAGTAACTACATAGAGCCTCAGGTGAGAGTCGGGTGAGCATTGCCAACGAAGGATGATTAATTCAGAAAAACAATAAGAGAATGAGGGTGGGAGTGTGCGGCCCATACAGTGGGAATCTGTCCCTCCCTGCACCTTTAATGACAAATTACTCAAAGCTTGAATGTCTGGTGACTAACACTTGAATGCATGTGCATACAGAAGATGAATTTGCAAGACATACAGAGAAGCGTCAAACATTGTGTTCACTCTTTAACTCACAGCTGCTGTCCAGGGTTAATTGAGGTCTCGTCCACCACTCTGTCGTACTCTAGTCTGAACTCCTCTAGCTCACCGTTGTCTCCAAATGCCCCCCACTCTGTGTTCACACACATCCGGCCCTCCTCCCCCTCCACCAGCTCCACAGTCCTCATCTCCTCCATGTAACACGCATTACAACCAGTACCTGGTAAAAAAAAAAAAAAGGAAATAAAGAAACAAAAATACAAACCTTAGACGTGCCTGAGTCTGCATGTTTCTACATATGAACAGTGGTGAAAGTAGAATTCAAATGTAGTAATACTACAGTGTAGAGATACTCTGTTACTAAGTAAAAGTCCTGTATTTAAACAAAAGTACATAAGTATTAGCATTAAAATTTACTTGAAGTATTATGCGGAATGGCCCATTTCAGAATAATGTATGTTATATTATTGGATCATAATCATTGATGCATTAACATGTACATCACTTTACTTTTGTAGGCCTATCTAAAGGTGGGGTTAATTTCTATTTATTTCTTTTTTAATATACTGTATATATAGCTTTATATTATGTCTGGCATAGCTTCAGAATTTCCCCCTGGGGATCAAGAAAATCTTACTGATATATTAATATAATCAGATTTTGGAAAACTGTTAAATAAGTGGAGTGGAGTAAAAGGTACGATATTTGCCCCTGACATGTAGTGGAGTAGAAGTATAATGTAGCAGAAAATGGAAATACCCAACTCCAGTACTTGAGAAAATGCACTTAGTTACTTTCCACCACTGCGTATGAGTATGTTCATGTTCATAACTACTTACCAACAATCATCCCAACTTCACAGCTGTGGTCCTCGTAATAACAGGAAATCATGGTGGCTACTGTGTCATTCACCATGGCAACCACATCCATCTCAAAGTCCTAAATGACAACACCAAACAATGTATTTAGAGTCGGCCTGCTGTATACGGGTGTTAAACTATAGTCAGTAAATCAGTCTTGTGTTGTTTGTTAAGAAATAAAAATATTCTAATATACAATAACTCACCCCTCGTCTTTTGATAGCATCTCTGAGTAAACCCACAACATTGTTCCCTTCTGCCCCAGAAGCCTTGAAGCCTTTGGTCCAGTTAAGCAGGATACCCTGTAGAAAGGAAAAAGACAAACCTTGAATGTATAAACTATATAATATATACAGAACTTTTCCAACGTTATATACAACGTCCAGTGTGACATCCTACCTTGTCAAGGTCCTCATGTCGTACAGGAAAGGAGAAGGTAAAACCCAGAGGAAGCTTCTTGTGCTTGAGATGATGTTTGTCCAAGAAGTCTGACATACACTCTGCTATGTAATCAAATAGCTGCAGAGAGAAAAAGAGAAGATATGAGATATGGAAAAAACACACGACTAATTTCATTCTTGAGAGCTTTAAGGTCAATGCTACGCTAGAGTTTTACAGAAGATTAGACACTTAACCACCACAAAGCTCTATCAGCTTTAGAAATGTAAAAAGTACAACAACAATACTAAAGTCTCTAACCATTTCGGCAGTGCCTGTCATGGCATCTTCAGGAATAGAGTACATCTGGTTCTTCGTCTCCACCTTCCAGCTCCTCTCCTCATCAGCACCCACCTTCACTAGCATCACACGGAAGTTTGTCCCCCCCAGATCCAGAGCCAGGAAATCGCCTACCTCTGTCAAAACACACACTACATCTGAATGCACATAGAGGCTTAACCTGGCGTGCTGCTAAACATTAGATCGCATCCTGGTGAAATCTGCATGATTATATTACAATTGAAGAACGAGTATCTACCTGATCCCTCGGGGGTGGAGCAGACATAAGTTGGAAGCATTTTGACACTGGCCTCTTCATGTGTCTCTAAACGCAGTCCTCTGTCCATCTCACGCTGCATCCTCTTCATGACTTCCTTTAGCTCTTCCTTACTCAGCCTGAACTCTGAAAGGATCTGTTCTACCTGCAACGAGAGCAGAGAAGAGCAGGTCAGGACACACGCAGACCAACTACGAATCAGAAGTAGTCACAGCAAAAAAAGGAATCAGGGCACAGACAAAGTTGCTATAGAAAGAATAGGGAAAAAAACAAACTCACTACTTCACAATGCAACACAATAAAATGAAGTGGAGAGGTAGTAAAGAGAAGTACTGGACAGTACAGTCTGTAGCAGTCTGTGTGTAAAGACAGACTGCCCAGACTGCTCTGAGATGTGACTGTTGTGACTTAACAGTCACATGGGATAAAAACACAAATCACAGCAAAGATACAAATTAACACAGAAAAGCAAATCTTACCATGAGGAGTTTATCAACTACAGAGCTGTAGCTACAAGGCATCTTCACAATCTGGTCGAGATGAGAGGAGACACACGGCATCTTTACAGGTTTCACTAAATGAGTCTCTGTGTGTGTTTCTAGGTTTGCGGTGAGTGTGTGTCCACCCTGTGTGTGTGCAGAGTCAGTGAAGTGTGAATACCACTGAATGAGAACCTCAGCTGTTTTTATGCCCAGGTGAAGTGGGCTGGCCACACCAGACATAAATGCCCACCCCTTCCCAATCTCACCCCATCTGGTGATCAGGGTTCAAACACATACACAAGTACAACTTCTGTACATAAATGGAAAGCAATATCCAAAAATAATCTATTTGACCTAATTTCAAAAAAGTAAGACTAACCTTTATGGACAGTTCAGTTTTATTTCAGGGAGGCAAACATACAAACATAGAATTGATTGGCAGAACATTTGGATAGATTTAGATAATATCAAATCATCTATTTCATCTATTAGTTGATTCTGCATAAGGCTTTTTATCGTGATTCAGTATACATAATTATTTAATTATTTTGCTAAACAAGCTAATTCGCAAATGAACCATAGAAACATTAATAACTAAGAGAGACACTCACGTGTTTAATACATACCATACTTATTCACAGTAAATAATATTCTGAACTACAAGTTTTATGAATCCTGTGTTATAATAATGATATTTTAAATGGTTTTACAAATGTTGATGATTAAACCTACATCAAAATACTTTTTTGAGCACTCTGTAATTCAGTTTAATTGCTGCTATCTTGTGAGGAAAACCTCACAAGATAGCAGCAATTAAACTTCCATAGCAAGTTAAATGAACTAATAAAACACATAATCTCAATCTCATGATAATCACCATGATGTTTTAGTGTGAAGAACTTAACACTGCTCATCTTTAGAGTATATACATTATCTCTATGTCTCTATGTCCATAAGGCCTTTTAACAAAGCAAAACAGATACATTTAGTAAATTATTCTTTGCCTTCTGTTGAAAGGTGGCCTGTGATCTAGAGCTCACCCAACCGACAGACATTTTACATCCTGCCAACATGACAAATCAAACTAGAACTGCAAGTAGTTGTAAGCGGGGTCCAAGCCCCCCGGCGCCAGCCGCCCCCTCGCCCCGCGGAGGGCACGCGAGTCGTCCCGGGCGCCCCGCCGTCGTGCCGCATAAGGTCCCCGAGTTTGGTCTCGATAGGCCATTCCAACCAGAGGCAAAACGTCTCGCGTTTGAAAATGCCATTGGAACGAATGGGATTTAGTGATAAATTTCAGCATCGATTACAGCGCCATCTTTAGGCCGATTTGCACCACATTTTTCAGGTGTCATCAGGGACTCAGTGGGAACATTTGACCCAAATTTGGTATGAATCGGACTTGTGGTTACGGAGATATAAAATGCATGTAAGTGAATGGGAGTGTTTTTTCATAAATGATTAATAGAATCATCTTTAGGCCGATTGACACCAAATTTAACACAGCAGTTTCAGAAGTCATGCCGCATAAGATTCCCAAGTTTGGTGTTGATCAGCCATTCCAAACCTAAGCAAATTGTGGCGTGGTTTGAAATCCCATTCATTTCAATGGGACTTTCCACGGCATTCCAGCTTCGATTATAGCGCCACCTTTAGGCCAAATTTCACCAAATTTGTCAGGTGCCATCAGGGGCCCATGGGGAACAATTGACCCAAATTTGGTGTCAATCGGACCTGCGTTTCCGGAGATATAAAATGAATGTAAGTCAATGGGATGAATTTTTTCGTGTTTAAACAGCGCCACCTATGGGCGCATTTGCGTCCACTTTGGTGCCTGGAGTCAGGGGATGGTCCTGAACAATTTGGCACAACTTTCACGTCAATGCGACTTGTGGTTATGCAGGAACTAATTTTTCGCATTAAACAGCGCCACCTAGGGGCTAGTTGCACCAAATTTTGCACAGGCCCTCAGGGGGACGTCCCACATAATTGCTACAAGTTTGGTGTTGATCGGCCATTGCAGAGCGAAGATATGACATCAGTTCCTGTTACTAGCGTTTTGCGTCAATCATCGTTAGCTTATAACTGGAAGAGTTTTTTCCGTATCGATCTGGGGAGCACAAGCCTGTATGACGTATGTCCAGAGATGGTCTGTGCCAAATTTGGTGTCGATCGGACTTACCGTTTCGGAGGAGTTAATTCCGAGTGGTTTTTCATTTTTCGCGATTTTGCGCAAAAAAATATAGGCGGAAATGGGCGTGGCCTATACCAAGAGATTCAGCTCAATCGCCCGAACGCGTGGATATAAGGTTTTCCATGTACGCCTTCGTAGGCGGGAGTTCCAAGCCCAAACGCGTTGACCTTGATTATAGCGCTCCCTAGCGGTAGAAGTGTGTGTTTTTTGGGGGTTGAGTTATGTGCATTGAATGTGACCTACCCGGTGAGTTTCGCGTTCCTAGGAGTTACCGCTTACGCTGCAGTATGCGTTTTATGCACGGAATAATAATAACCTTGTGAACATGAACCTTGTGTTCTGAACTTTTTATTTTATTTAGAGGAGCAACAAGGAACACCACGGAGTTGCTCAACAAGGGAACTTCAGAGGCCTGAGAGAGCTAAGCATATATTTGTAAAATTAGAAACATGTCTAAAATTAGCAACAGCGAGGGATGAACGACCTCTAAAACTAACAGTAGTATGCAGGTGAAGGCCTCCTGTGCTCCTGTGCTTCTGCTCCACTATTTACCTGGCCAGAGGTCACAGCTTTTCTTAGCTCTGGTCTCTAATGTCAGGTAACTGGGACCCTTGTCCCCAGTGACCTGACTGCAGACACGTACAATAGGCCTATGCATCTTAAAACTTTATTTTCTCCTTAAATGTTCTCTTAGCTAATTTTGTGTTTGGGGATAAAAGAAAATTCTTCAAAAGTGTTTGACAGCAACAAGTATCTCCTAGTTATTTCATTAAAGATATATGTCACTTAATAGTGAGTAAAATATTTAAACAGTGATATGTTTTGTCCTGATGCAACTTAACAAAAAATTCAAATCTAGATGTCTTACCTGCTTATAAATAGACAGGCATGTGGATAGATAGATAGATAGATAGATAGATAGATAGATAGATAGATAGATAGATAGATAGATAGATAGATAGATAGAT
>JAPMOB010206619.1:0-14778 GCA_029875015.1 Lepomis gibbosus | reverse complement strand
ATATTTTCTACAAGTGAAACTTTCAAAATACAACTTCAGATTCTTTCTACAAGCTCTCGTGTTTTTTTTTCTTTCATGTGCGTGAATATTGTGTACAAGTGAAAATTTTAAGATACAAGTACAGATTTTTGTTCTACAAGTTCACACATCGTATTCTACAAGAGTACACATCAAGTTTACAAGCTCATTCATTTTGCACCATATTTACCTTCATATTGAACCCCCAAAGCTAGTGTGAGGTTCCCTTAAAAAACAGCTGTAGGAGCTGGCCACTTTAGGTTTTATCAAATATTACTCAAACAGAACAAACAGCTATAGTAAGTATTTATGTACTTGTAATGTGTGTTGTAATGTTTTTTGGAGCTCTATGGCACAGAAGAGCAACTGCAACAGCTTTGTTTTGAATCTGACCCCATGACCCCTGCCTCGTGTCTCTTCACTTTTCGCTGTCTCTCATCACTGTTAACTACTAAATAAAGCATTTCACACTCTAATAATGCATAAACACCGTGGCACATGAGAGGCAACATGTTTCCCCGAGTCATTCACCTCAGTCTCTCTTCTGTTTGAGCTAGTCATGTTTCAGAGTTTCTGCATTTGCTTTGACATTTTGTTCCTGTCTCACGCAAACACACACACATACTGTGATAGAGCCGCTGGACAGATACATTAGAGATGCTGTTTGGAAATGTAGACAGGGCTAAAACAATGTGGGACCTCACCCGATTGCAACACCCACAGCCTCTGTCTGTCTCTCTGACCACACATGCACACTCCCTGAGTGTTATATTGGTATACAGTACCAGTAAGGCTTGGAGAGTTATTATGCCTCAGTACATTAATGCATGCTATCTCTTTTGTTGTCTTTATCTTGTATCCATTTTGACTCTTCTTCCTGTTGTGGACATTTTCTGTATCTCCTTCACTTCCTGTATGTTTGCGTATTTGCTATAATCTCTCTGTATGGCTTCTGTCATGGTCTACTCCCCCTATTAACCTCATTAAATTTGAAACCCTAACAAAAAACCAATAGGATGGAAAACACCTCCCTTCTCCACCCTCCATTTTCTCTTTTTCTTTCCTTTCTCACCTGATCCTTTTATTTTTCTGCCTTCTCCTCCACCTCCTCTCTCGTCTCCCTGTCTCCCTGTCTCCCTCCTACTCACCTCTTCAGCTGCTCTGCCCTTTTTTTCCCACAGCGAGATCCACCATTTGGGGAAGAGGAGAAAAAAAAATTCAAAACAAAATAGAAAGTCTGCAGCACCTGCTCTTACAAAATGGCTGCAGACATGACGGTAAAAAGTCATTTTGGAAGCGCAGGTGACATCTAACATTAGCATGTAATGTTGCTGCACTTGAGAAGCTGTTGTAAGGAGAATGGAATCATCGGGTTAGACAGCTGAAGCGTGAATGAAAATTATAACCTGTTGGCATAAACACCCCTTTGCTTTTTCTGTTTTTTTGCTCATAAATATGTTCTCTCCTCTCCTTTCTCGTTGTCATCTTGCTGTGTTTTTTTCTAGCTTATTCTCCTGTTTTAATATCATCATTTCTCTCTCTCTCTCTCTCTCTCTCTCTCTCTCTCTCTCTCTATCTCTCTCTCTCTCTCTTCCTCCCTCCCTCCCTCCTCCTCATCTTCTCCTCTTCCTCTGTCTCTTTCCCGTCTCTCTGTGGCAATGAATACTGAATCAGCCAGAGACAGACGGTGCGTGGGGTCTCCCCGGAGGAGGGATAAAAACACACACTTTGCGCATACATGCATGCAGACATATGCTCAAGCAAGAAAACCCTCTGCCACTGACCATACGAACACACACATGCACATGAGGACGCACGCTGGGATGATTTACGTGCTGATAAATTCTGACAGCGTAATTTTCCTTATCGGTAATCTGCAGTCACAGAGTCTCAAATAGCTTCTTCAAACATTAGTGAAGCCATGGGGAAGCTCTGAGGAGGAGATTAATGGAAAACACACACACGTTCAGGAAAAGACACATACACATAGATACTGCCACACATGGAAAGAAACAGACTTTGCAGGGAGAGTTGTAAAACGCCATGCATTTCTATGCATTGACCATCCTTTCAGTCATTTTATCTTCCTTTACTCCTTTTCCTCTCTCTTTTGGTGTCTTTCTCAATCCTTGTGTCTCTCCGTGTGTCCTTTCATCTTAGTCTCTCATGCTAAGCATCTTACAGATTACATTACATTTAGCTGATGCTTTTATCCAAAGCGACTTACAATTGCTATACATGTCAGAGGTCGCATGCCTTAGAAGCAACTAGGGGTTGTGTGTCTTGCTCAGGGACACAACGGTGGATGGGTCACAGTGGGTTTGATCTTTTTCCCGTATGTCGCTTCCCTTTGATTTTGATTAACATTAACATGAAATGTCTCAGCAACTATTGGATGGTTTGCCATGCAATTTGGTCCCCATGTATGAATTATAAAACTTTATTGACATTAACTAAACTCTGTTTGTGTTAGTGTGTAATCTCTTTTGCTGGGCGCAGAGGCCCCTACCACCAGATTAAAAGTTAACACTTTGCAAAAATGCAGATACTGACATTACATAACAATTTAGATTAGGATGATACGGGTAGATATACTTACAGTATCTCTCAGTAGTGATTACACCCCTCACATTAGTGGCGGTTTGGAAATATAGAGTACTGGGACAATTCTCGGTGGTAGCCTATACTTTTTTACTAATAATAAAAAAGTTGGCAGAAGGTTGCGCAACACGGGCAATTTCAGAGGCTAAAGAGTCTAACGTCTTAGCTGAAATGCAAGTAAATTTTAAAAACTAACTGACTCGTTCTGTAGTAGTACTATTACCAGGGCCACAGACGCTAAGACCAGGAAGTTGAAGATGCCACAGCACTTTTCATGGGTGAAGCCAGAGATAGTGCAGCTCTACAGTAGATTTGTTTCTAAATGTGTTAATAGGCATAAACTTATCAGAATCTATCAGTGAAATGCAAATGCTGTTGGTCAACTGCTGTTTTGTAAATGTACTAAATGTACCAGAAAGAAAGAACAGAGGTAAAGAGTAGGCCTTCAGTAACTGTTTATTCATACCAGCTGGTGGACTAACTAAAATCTGATGCTTGACGTTAGTAAAGTTCGGAATGTCTAAATTTCACTGTCCAGTGGGGATTTTGTGGGAAAGAAATCGCTTATCACAGTATCGGTGATTTACTATCGTGTCATTTTATTTAGCTAAAATAAGCATTTTCATCTGATTCTAATTGTTTTTGTCTCGTCATTCTACATGTATGAATGTTTTTTCTTATTTTTCTTCAATGTCTGCCATTAGTTGCAAATAGTAGCCTATATAGTATAAAACCATCAGACCTTTCCCTCTCAAATTCATATTTTGTGTGGGAGAATGTGTCTTCAGTGATTTGCTAGATGCTCATTGGCAAGGTTACTACCACTTCACCTCTTACTAGAAAATACATAGAAAATCATCAACAGTCTGTTGTAAACGATGACATTTGTTGTGTTGCCATTTCTTCACCTGACATGACATGGTGGTACTGCTGCTGTGTTTTTTTAGTATCATAAAAAATGCACCTTTAATAGTTAATATATATTATATTTGTATCCAGGTTGACGATTGGTGCTTGAAACTGAGCTGCAGCACATGGCCAAGACCATACGTCAGTTCAATAGGACAGGTTCCACTCAGAACAGGCCTCGGTATGGTCGACCAAAGACGTGCACATGCTCAGCGTCATATCCAGAGGTTGTCCGCCAGAATTACTGCAGAGGTTGAAGGGGTGGGGGGTCAGTCTGTCAGGGCTCAGACCATGTGCCGTTCACTGCATCAAATTGGTCTGCATGGACGTTGTCCCAGAAGGAAGCCCTTTCTAAAGATGATGTACAAGAAAGCCTGCAAACAGTTTGCTGAAAACAAGCAGTGTAAGGACATGGATTACTGGAACCATGCCCTGTGGTCTGATGAGACCAAGATAAACTTATTTGGTTCAGATAGTGTCAAGCCTGTGTGGTGGCAAGCAGGTAAGTGTGTCTTGCCTACAGTCAAGTATGGTGGTGGGAGTGTCATCGTCTGGGCCTGCATGAGTTCTGCTGGCACAGGTGAGCTACAGTTCATTGAGGGAATGAATGCCAACATGTACTGCGACATACTGAAGCAGAGGGATGATCCCATCCCTTCAGAGACTCGGCTGCAGGGCAGTCTTCCAACATTATAACGACCCCAAACACAACTCCGAGACGACCACTACTTTACAAAAGAAGCTGAGGGTAAAGGTGATGGACTGGCCAAGCATGTCTCCAGACCTAAACCCTATTGAGTATTTGTGGGGCATCCTCAAACGGAAGGTGGAAGAGCGCAAGGTCTCTAACCCCTGAAATTCACTTACCCTGGCTCAGGCAGGCAAAATGCTCTGATTCTGAAATGCTGCTTGTGGGAAATGCTGCCTGAAGTTGACGGAACGATACAGGGTCACACAGAGCTGTGAAGAAGGTAGTAGAAGCACCAAACGGACAACATGTAAATAATGTGGGGCAGGCTGCACCCTCCGCTGTTTCTGAGACACTTCCAGTAAACTTCGACGCCGGGCCATGGACGCATCAAAACCGTGGCGCAGCCATAACGTGCTGTAGCCAGAATCAGTGGATTCCCGGGGTAAGGTCCACCAGACATTACCATTAGACATTAATGTTTTGATGTGTTTTTTTGTGGGGACAGCAAATTTACACTGTTGTTCAAGCTGTACACTCACTACTTTACATTATAGCGTGTTATTTCTTCAGTGTTGTCACATGAAAAGGTAAAATCAAATATTTACAAAAATGTGAGGGGTGTCTCACTTTTGTGAGATACTGTAGATTTAAGAACTTTTTGTTCTCCAAGAAGATATTTAGTTTTTATGACGGTAGAATTTCAAAAACACGTACACTGGATATTTTCAAGCCCACATTTTTGGACAAAATACTTTTTTAGTATTCAACAAGGTTTGTGTAATACATTTAAAAGCTCCAGGATCATTTGGAAGAGAGTTTTTTGTCAACTGCTCTTACCAAACTTTCAATCTCAAGCTCTGTCCTGTTTCAGATGTTGCTCCAAATGAAATTGCAAAATGTTTGCAAAATGTCTTTTTTGCCTTGGTTTGGAGGACACAGTCAGTGCATCCTTCCTGGCCCTCAGCAACCCATAATTCAGTGTGTCAGTCAGTGTTTAACAGAGCGTCAACCCGTAATGTCAGTACGGATCACAGGACCGTGTTAGAATTTGCATTCAGGTGGTCAACTGTCACCGGTAAATATATCACCTAAACTAGACCAAAGAAATATTCAGATTTTAAAGAGCTAGTGTGGACATTGTTTATAATAAATTTAGGTGTACCATAAAACATGCATATCCAGTATATACCAGTGAACTTAAACACAATTTGCTATTGTGTGTTAAAGTTGGATGTTCCTTACCCTAAACTGTAATTAAAGTTTCCTCAATTTAGCTGGTATTTACTTGGTGGTTTATTGAAGGCTATATCCTGGTGATAAAATTGGAATTGTTTGACTTTTCAAGTTGACAAGGAGCACCTGACTGCACCGTTAGCTTGGACCTCTGTGCTGCTGAGCCGTTTTATTTGAAGAGGCAAATGTTCAAGCTGTCCTTCAGATACTCTGAAGGACTCAGGCTTCATGGAACACATCCTTTTGTGTATCCAGCCTCTGAACTAAATTGAATGTCATTTACATTTAGCCATTACATTGCCTGTTTCTCTTGATGGCAACGTTGGTCTGCCTGTCAGTTGGTTGACCTACTGCTTTTGTCTAGACTGAAATATCTCAACAACTATTGTATGGAGTGTCATGAAATTCGATACAGATATCCTTGTTCCCAGAAAATGAATCCTATGATTTTGATGATCACCAGACTTTGCACTTAGCTCCACAGCATGTCGATGTTGATTTTGTGGGAAATGTCTCGTCAACCATTGGATGGTTTGCCATGCAATTTGGAAATAATGTCCCTCCCAGGATGAATTGTAAATACTTTGGTGATCCCTTAACTTTTCATTATCAGGTCAAGATGTCCAAAACTTTGATTTATTAGTAAATACCTGCAAAACTAATGACATTTCTATATTCCACAGCTGTCCTTGCTGTTAAGTGTTAATTAGAAAATGCTAGCATGGTAACACACTAAGCGATTACAAGAGCTACCACCAACATGACAACATTGTCATTGTGAGCATGTTTGCATGCTGTTTGCATTTAGCTCAAAGCATTGCTGTGCCTACGGATAGCCTCACAGAGATGATGGCTGTAGACAGTCTGTTTGTATTCAGAGACTGATTTTCTAAAACCGCTGCTCATTATGCGGTCCGCTCCTGGAGTACACCTGGTACTGAGTTATAACCTAATGCCTTCCTCTGCCGATTGACCTACACTGCACAGAGCCCTGCTGTGTATAGTAATTATAAAATTGATGTATTCTTTTCTAATCTGCAAATCCAATATATATGCAAAATCCAGCTTTAATTAAGTCACTAGAGAATGGCTTATAGGTTTCTGTTCTGTTTGTCATTTTAGTCCTCAGTCAGTTTGAACTGTTTTCTACATGCTGTATACTCATCTTCAGTTATCAAAGTATTTGAGACATGATTGCATCATTCTCGAAACACAAAGAGTTAAATGGATCAGTTGGGTCAAAGAAATCTACAGAGACAGTTCTGGTCATTTTTAATCCCCACAAAATGTCCCTACTAACCAGAAAACAATTATCTCTAGAGTACAAAGTGTGAACCTTTTGTGTGTTTTGCAGATTTTAATGGCATTACTCTCAAAACTATTTTGAACTACTCAATCATTGTTAGGGTTGCCACCTTGAATATAGAAAAATAAGGAATGCCTGCCAGAGCAGGGGCCACACCCCTCGGGGGCCCAGCAATGACAGGCCTGATGGTGTGCCAGTAGTGGTATATCATAACTTAAAGCATGTTTTCAGGGAAGTATTAAAATTGATACCAATGGACATTATAATAAGCTAAGACAATGGTCATATTGTGATAGCTGAATACACAATAATACAATAATAACTATAGGCCAACAATGTGTGACAGTGAGACCACAAAATTCGATTGAACAGACTTTTGCAAAGGATTTTCCATGAACATCAGTGGATTAGAAGTAGTGAGCCTGAGGCCTACTTCCTTTTATAAACTTTGTCAGAAGTACACTACTCTTGTAGCAGCTCTGAGTAGCTGTTTGTCATCCAATGTTGTGATGTTGTATCATCTATCTACAAACGTTTCGACAATTTAATTTCAACAATTTAATTCAACACCATTTTTTTGATTGTTCAGTAAATATATTTATGCTCTTAGTTTTTTACTCAGCCTATTGTTAATTCTACAGTATTGAATTATACAGTTCTAGATGGTTTAGCATAACACATAGTTTATATTCTTCACATAGGCACTATATTGATAATTTAATGTGTATTAAACAGCCTATATCACTCTCTTATCTCTTATTAAATTAATCCTTATGTATATGACAGTGACCCTAAATACGCTATTTAGTTCTCAAATACGGGACGATTCCATATTTTAAGGGACGGGTGGCAACTCTTATCATCGATCAAGACGCAGTGAGAAAAGACAACATGTTTCTGTAAGGAGGAAAGTTAGACAAGTAATGGCATGCCAAAGTTAGATTACACAGTCATGTTGAGGTGATGCATGGGAGAGCCCACCTGACTTCTTAGACAAAATCAAACATTTGTTCATGTTACGTTGGACGTCTTGGTTCACATGTACATCTTTCGTAAAAAGAACAATGCATCAGAGAAGAAATGTGACTGCGGAGAACTTGCTGAAAGGAAACTGTGATATGAGGTTATTGCGGAGGCTGTGCATTGATGATAAGATGGGAGACGGACGAGTCAGCACATAAAGAAAACACATTTTACACATTCTTTGAAATAAGCACGTACACTTTAGGCATTGTGTATTATTTACTGTTATGATTACTAGACTCCAATCCCATTCCACTTGGACACAAAAGATGAACCACAGCGTCAAGTACAAGTGTTTGCTTGCTCGCTCGGGTAAAGCGAAGAAGGTGACACAGGGAAGATGCGGTGATAAACACAAAAGGAGTGGCAATGCGGTGGGGAAATGACAGGGCAGTTTTTTGGAGGAGGGGGGTGTAGGGGCTTACAGGAAGATGGAAACAAAATGAAATGAATGGAAGGAAGGAAGATTTAAAGAGCAGCAAGAGATTAATGGCAGAAAAGTGCCAGAAATTTAAAAAGTGGGAGGATGAGAAGGAGGGGGCGGAGAGATTTAATGGTGTCAAGTGTAAGAGACAGTGACACGCAAATAATAAAGGGATTAATGGATGAAGGCCTGAGGTGCAGAATTGTAAAGGAGGGAAAGTAAAGGTGGAGGAAAGAAGAAGGAGAGAAGGGAAGTGATTTAATGTGTTTTCAGACTTTCCCACCCTCGTACACAAACTAAGTATAGAAAGATGGAAGATGAAAGAAGGGAAGGAAAAGGAGAGACACAAAGCAAGATAATGAAGATTTGAGGACAGAGGGATGGTCCACCCAAATCTTTATTACAGTATACATATAAAGAGAAAGATAGAAAACTAGTTGCTAGAATGCTTGAAGAAACAGAGTATTTTCCTCTGCAACACAAGGGAATGAAAGAAAGCAAGTGAAGTCAAGAAAATCTGAAAGGTAATGTGGGGGTTGAAAGATCTAATGTTGGACAAATAACTTACAGCAAGTTTCCTTTCATTTTGAAGGCTTGTATCTTTATTTCCTGCACAACCTTTCTTTAATAATATTTCTCTTAGTCTCTTTCATCCGCTTTTAGTTACTAACCCTGCCTCTCTATTTGATTTTTGCTTTATTAGATATAGCACACAAAGGAGGGTGATGCTAAAGAAGAAAGAAAGAGGGAGAACATCTCTATTTTTATATCCCATTGTGCCTCACCATACCCTCTTACAACTCGTTGCTGCTGTGGCGCAATGTCCATACAAATATCAATAAGGTTTAATCGGACTGCAGCTCTGTCAATCCCAATCCTTCTTCCTTATTTGCAGTTATGACGCAGTGTTTTACCTCAAGGAAGATTTGCCCTCCTCTCCTCACATGGGAGAGTTCATGTCTCAACAGCTGTCTCTTGAATCAATGAGGTAGCGGATCATCAAGGCCTGTGGTTTGCAAAACATTTTCCGCCATGTGCCTCTTTGGAAATTGATGTTTATCAACCACTAAACTGTCAAAACCTTCAGAGACAAAAGACACAGGACTCTCACACTGACAGTAATCTAGATAAGCTAGCCCATATTTTGAAATTGACCGACAAGTTTGCAACAGGTGATCGCCTGTTCATTTTTTCTCAAAACAACGTGTCCATCTTGTACTTCACATGTGGTTTATTTGTCTGAGTATATCTTGTTCTTGTTCTAGCCTGGAGATAGGTAGACATTGTATGATTTTATCTATTTGTACTTTTGGTTAACTCACGCTACACCCTTTAATTACCCTTTCTTATGGTAAAAACATAGGACTTGTTTTGTCCATAGACAAGTTCAGGCAAGATGACTGTTCATTCAAATATGTCGACAAAAGCAAGAAAGGCAGATTCTTATGGTAATTCTGCTTTCAAGAGAAAGCAAAAAGAACAGAAAAATTGGGCCTGCAGATGGCTGGGAAGATGAGCATAATGGTGTCTCTGTTTGGCAGTGAGAGCTGGAGGCAAGCACTCTAGTGTGTATGTTCAAATTAAGTTTTCTGTATATCACAGCGCAGTTTCGTTAAGACTACAGTTAGCCAGAAGATGTTAAACATTACTCGAACTAGAATAGTGCACTCAGCAGAGTGCAGATCTCCGCCATGTGTGAGAACAGGTGGTGCAGGTCAGGTTGTCTGTCAAGCGTGTATGCATGTATATTGCAAGTTTTGTATGTAGATTTAATGGAACAAAGGGAACAATGAACAATTTAAGGGAACAATGTTAAGGGGACAATAAACAGGACCAGTCCAAACTTAAAGTTAAAACAAATCTTTGAGCCGCAAAGAGCGTTTATTTGACAATATAATTTAATAATTATACATAGTTTAGTAAATGTCCCTAAAAATCAAGGGGCAACTGTGTAGCTGTTGTACATGTTCTGGATTTTAACATCATCCCTTGACGCTTCTCCTACCTTCATGTAAAACAGAAAGCATTTTTGTTGTGCATGATTGTATATTTGAGCCTCTGACTTCAAACATAAACAGTGTAGGACCTGCCTGTTTAATAAATCTACCTCTCCCCTTCTTTTCCCCCTCTTTCATTTACAACCTGTCTCTCTGCCTGCAGCCCTCTTCTTCAATCCGTCTCTCTTTCATTTTTTCTCTCGCACACACACACACGCATGTATACACCCACATGTAGTACGCTTGAGTGCCCTCTCTTCTGTCATCAACTGACTCACGCAGGCGCTTTGGACTTCATATTTATGCATGTCTGTGAATGCAATTTGAGTCACACAATTGCATACACAGCCAGGTTAAAAGGGTGGAACAAGGGTCTGAGAGAATATTATCTGCATTGGTCAAGGCTCTTGCAGGTTGGCACACTCTCTCTCACACACACACGCACAAACAGATGCAGGTTTAAAGGGTGTAACAGGCGGGTCTGACAGAATATTATCTGCTTTGGTCAGGGCCCGACAGCTTGACATGCAGAACCACACACAGGCTCATACACATGGCGTCTCGCCACTAATGCGATGTGTTTTTCTCATTAGGACCCAGCCATTGGAGGCAATTACACGGGTCATCCTGAATTTTAATGGAGAAATAATGGACTTGGAGGTAGGCAGAGAGACACAGAGAGACAGTGAGGAGGGAGGAGAGAGTAAAGGTAGCGACAGAAGAAGAAAGAAGAGACTATGACAAAGAGGAGAGCTGCAACAGCAAGCGAGAGTGGAATGATGGGCTGACATGAAATGTTTGTCACACCCGTGCTGCCAATCTAAAACTCAACAAAGTGTGTGTTTGTGTGTGAGCTCCTGCAGATCCACGTGCATGTGTTTGTCGGCAGTTTAACAGTTAATCTTTGAGTTCTCACTTACATATAGTAGAATTGTATCATTTGTACCCGTTACCCTCCTGCATTGTTAATGAAAAAGATGATAACAGATGAATTCTCAAAGATGTGAACAGTTTTCATTCTAGTGTGAACCAGTGTGCAAAACAACCTCTCGGCTTTGGAGCCAACAAAAATACTTCTACTGGAGCTTAAGAGGTATAACAGTACGTGCATAACTTTATTGATCCCCAGGAGGGAAAATGGTTTGTTCACCTATACACAGGAAAATACTAGAGAAAATTAAAAAAAACAAAGTAAGCTCTTACACCTGGTAGTGTGGTCTGTCTCTTGATGTGTTATCTGTAGAATGACATTTGATCCAGGGCCTTTACATTTATACCTGGTATTAATGAGTGCTTAGTTTGTGCATTTGTTATCATGATTATCTGACTGTATTGTGATAAGATCTCAGTATGCAGATAAGTTGGGAGGGGCTGGCTGGTTTGTAAAACAAGCATGGCGTGCTCCAGGTCAAGGAGAGCAATGCTTTGGATGGGCATCATTTTATTTCTAAACTGCTTTGTGCAAGAGAAGACTTGAGAGCTAGTTCTGCTATTTTTAGTTTTTCCTTTTGTAGCTTAAGCTAGCAGGAAGAGGGGGAGTTAAGTGATGTTTCAGACCACCTCCAGATGTGATCTGGCTGATCCAATTGTATTCCAGTCAAAATGCATTCTGCGGGCATTTACACCTACATTAACTATCCAGATACAGATTGCATGTTAGTGTCAGGTGAAAATGCAGTGCCACACTAACACTCACACTAACAGGCATTACAGGAAGACAATAAAAGAGATGATAGTGTAAAATATAATTACTGTATTTAGTTATGGAGAAACTCATTCACTGTTTGGAAAACACTGAACGTACAGCTCAATGGCTGATACGTGAATGATTTTTTATGTTTTTCATTTTTGGTCGTTTGGTCATCGTTGTAACTGCTGTTAATCCATAACTGCTGCTACTGTCCTGCATAAAGAAGGAAGCTACGAACCTTTCAGATACATTTCTTTAATATTGATATTCAGTGTTAGTGTATGTTGAGGGTGTAGCCTCTATAAAATTGCTTGAAGCCAAGCCAGGCTCATTATGGATTATACGTTATGATGAATAGGTTAACTTATATCTTTATTGACCCCACATGCACAGTGAAATCATTGATCTATTTACCTAAAAGGTAAATTGATACACAGGATAGTGAGCCCAGGGGGAACAGTCGTTTGCTTTGTTATAAAAATGATAATCTCGACCCGAGCTGACCTTTGTCTCTCCAGTGCATTTTAATACTTGGTCCAACATCCAAATGGGCAGTGTGTGCATGGAATATCACACATAATACAGCTGTTGTTTTTAATATAATAAATTTGGAACTCTTCTTTTGTTATGAGCTGACATGGAAATAATTGAGCATTTTTAGGTTTTGTGAATTAACATTGTGAATTGTGAATAATAAAGTAAAGTATGTTAAATGTTATAAGTATAGAGCTTATTATCTTTAGATTTAAATAAATAAAAACCTGAACTTAAGTAAACACTAATTACTTAAAGGGCTATATGTAGTTTTTTTTTAATGAAATCACTTTTTTAGTGCCTGTGTGTGAAGGTGTTGTGATCTCACATAAAAAAGATCCACTTGCCGTCTTTCCCCTTTGACGACCAGTATGCCTAATCCTATGTGAAGGTCAGATTTTCTGGAAAATCCATGGCAGTTCTGTGAATGCGCACTCCCAAGCCTTCTGTACATTCACACAGCAGCAGCACTGCAGCCAACAACATGGAGTCCATTGTGCTTCCAGCACAACACAGACTCCAACACAAACTCCACGTAAGGATGAAGCCCTTTAGTACAAACGATAAACAGATCAAGGTCAGGTGAAAACACAGCGATCATCAGAAAGGCTTGAATTAATGAAAGACCTCTGTTTTGTTTTTAAACTAACAAAACCGACACAGAGCTGGCATTCATCCTATTGGACAGGTAAACTACCAGTACTGCAAAGCATGTGAAATATAATGTGATTTTGTGCTTTAGTTGGCTCAAGTCAAATAACGTTAGTTCGCCAGCTAGCGCCGAGCAGTTGCTAATTATATGCTGTGCGAAATACTACAGTTGTATCCCTTTCCACATGACTTCACAAGCTAATGCGACCCATGTTACTATCCTGTGTACCACCGGTATTGTGTCAAAGTGTTGACTTTAGCCTGCAAGAGATGATGTAACGGTAAAAAGTGTCCTACAGTGTTGCAAGGCAGGAGCAGCCAACTTTAGCACCGATCTGCTGCTGTTTGCTTCCTTATGTTCAATTTAGATTAATTGTTGTTTTACCGATACTCAGCTACACAGCTTCGCCACCATGTCAGTAACTTAGTAAAGTGTAGTAAAGTGTGGCAACAATTTCATTTATAAAACTCCTCCAATACATTTAGCTGTGCTCACATTGCTGAGCCTCCGGTGAAAGATACACAATTAGTTATTGAAAAAGGGGCGAGGCACCTTATGTCGATGTATCACATTTGCTAAATGCAGTCACTGTAGCGTTATAATGTAACCAGCATGGATTAGTTCAACCTCAAGCACATAAAAATATTACTGTAACGTTGCAGTTGGAGTGTCTGTCTCCCTGTGTTTCGGTCGAGTGTCCGATTATGCCCGCTCATGATTTCGAGCACGCGTACGAGCACACACTAGGTTGCAATCTGACAACAGCAGCGATAGTGCCTGCTGAAAACTACATATTGCCCTTTTAATTAAAATTTGTTTAATAAATACAGTAAAATATTTGAGGTTCATTGAATTTTACAAATACTTAACTAATATTAAAACTTTCTATAAATTATAAATGTATGCACACACAAACTGGACCTTGTTCAGACTCGGCTGGATACATGATCAGTGATGGGCTGTCTTTAAATCAGCTCAGACATGATCAACACTTTAAGAACGTATGAATGTAATTGCTCTTACTGCCAGAGGAAGTAGCAGAAAGTTAGCTGTGAGGCCGAGGTCAGTCGCCAATGAAGCTCTCTCTGTAGATTACCTTAAGTGCTTCATATTTATGTGGTTGTCAAACTGTAGTGGTTTTGCTTAGCCTTAGCCTTTTCCCTTAAAGCTGTTCAAATCATGACTTAGCATTTGGGCTTGTGGGTGATCAGCAAAACTGATTAGTTTGGTGATTTAAGTGGAGAGACTTCACTGTCCAGTAGTGATTTATTGTATTTTTTGGAATTTAATGTTGCTGTGTAAACTATCTCGGATGAAATCACAAATGTTTTCATGCATCTTTTAGTGTGTGTGTGTGTGTGTGTGTGTGTGTGTGTGTGTGTTTTGCCCTTGTGTATGGGAAAAGTATTGATTGTGCATTAATGACTTAAACTATATCTTCAAACACAAGAGATCCCTGAAGAGAGAGCACACAATCATCAGTAAGCTACTTGAGTGGAATAAAGTGCACGAGTTCTGTGTTTGTTTGTGCTTGTGGCTGTGCAGGGTCCACTGTACATGGTGGCTTTGTGTATTTTTTAGTGTATCTTTGTAGGAGAAAAAAAAGTTATTTCTGCGATTCAAGTCTATTATCAGTGAAAAAGTATTCCTATTTCCTATATGTGGGTAGGAAGGCATGCGTTGTGTGTGTGGTCGGGGGG
>JAPMOB010206618.1:0-12002 GCA_029875015.1 Lepomis gibbosus | reverse complement strand
TTTTATGTTTTATGTAAAGCACTTTGAATTACCTTGTTGTTGAAATGTGCTATACAAATAAACTTGCCTTGCCTTGCCTTTTTATAAAGGAGTTCAGTGGAGATTTTGAAGTCCAGCAGTTGTACGACTGTAACTGGATTGTGGTCAACTGCTCCACGCCTGCTAACTACTGTCATGTGATCAGACGGCAGATTCTGCTGCCATTCAGAAAACCGGTAAAGTGTAACATTGTTTGCATATATTACACTGAAGTCAAACATATAAGCCACTGCTTTCCTCAAAGATAAATCCAGTCATACTATAAAATGTTCAGATGGTCATTTGACAACACTCACTGATGTTTAGAAGTTATATATACAGTCTTAAAATGCTTATTCATGGCTAAAATTAAAAATATTTTCTTTGTTGAAAACAGCAGGTCATAGCTGTTATTAAAATTACATCAAAGACTAAAATATGAGTGACACAAACTGCATTTATGTCTCAGTATGTTATTGCTTCATCATGACAGACCCTAACTCATTTATATTGCAAGTGTTGTACTATATGTCCTTAATACTTCGAACCCCTAAAGTGGGACTAGTTTGAGTATTAAGTTTTGATGTGTAAAGCATTTCTCCTTTTTAGTATATGCACAGCTCTTTTTCAGTCTCTCACAGTCTTTCAGCCACAGTGAATGTCTTAACTGATCCCCTGTTGCAAATAAATGCAATGCTTCGTGGAGCATGAGAAAATTACTTCCTGAGCAAATTAGCGAGGGGGCCAACAGGGGATAGTATTGTTTGTTTTATACAAAAAACTCTGAAATTCTAGACTTGGTCTGCTGATCACAAAGGCTTTTATTTATTTGATTGTTAAAGAAATGTTTTGTTTTCCCAATGCTGCTGATGTGTGCTATTTGGTGGCAACAAATTAGCGTGAAAAGACATAAAAACTTTTATCTCTGGAGTTTTTTCAAAGCGCACAGTGAAGATACGGATGATGGAATCAATCTGTTGTTTGTCACTTTTCAGAAACTTTTTCCTTCTTTTCACAGCTGATCATTTTCACTCCAAAGTCTCTGCTGAGGCACCCGGATGCAAGATCCAGTTTTGATGACCTCGCCAAAGGTGGTTTTACTTTTACTTTAAAATATGACCTATGAATGTGTCATGAATGTTGGTGTAGAGTGTTACGTAACATATATTCAATGCCTACAGACACTACGTTCAAGAGGTTGATTCCAGATGAGAGTCCTGCAAGTCAAAACCCAGCCCAAGTGAAGAGGGTGATCTTCTGCACTGGAAAAGTCTACTATGAACTGGCTAAAGAGAGGAAACAGCAAAAATTGGAGAAAGACATCGCCATCATCCGACTTGAACAGGTGTTTAATCCCTCTCGTCTGTCGGAGCATGTCATGCACTGTGTATCTTTTGCACTGTGATGTAATTTTGTCACTTTTTTCCCCCCACATATTATTTGGCCTCCCCCCCAGATTTCTCCATTCCCATTTGATCTGGTCAGAGCAGAGTCAGAGAAGTATGCCAACGCTGAGCTGGTCTGGTGTCAGGAGGAACACAAGAACATGGGCTACTATGATTATGTCCGGCCACGGTTTCTCACAGTGGTGGCCAACAAGAAAGCCATTTGGTAAGGGTTGCCACTCACTTTCCACTAGCCTGATATGTACATGACAGAGGTAAACTCGTTCATCAGGTAAGGAATTTGAACTCCCATCACTGGTGACAAACCTTCAGTGTCTCTTTCAGGTATGTGGGACGGGACCCTGCAGCTGCTCCTGCGACAGGGAACAAGTCCACCCACCTCAATGAGCTGAAGAGGTTCATGGACACAGCTTTCAACCTGAGCGCCTTCCAGGGGAAGGGCTTATAATTGAGAACTAGAACAAGAACTAGGCAGGAGGTGCAGTTTCATCTCCAACAACCGTAGTCTATTTATTAAGTCTTGATTGCACTTTTAGATTTGTGATAATCTGGAGCGTAGCCTTGTGTTTTCAGTAAAAATGATTTCAACTACTGATAATCATTTGTGAAATATCAGTATCAGTCTGTAACGCTAGCTAACTGACTTCAGACTGTGCAACGTGTAATGTTTTTTGTGATGGTCACTATGTCAGATTAAAGGTCCAGTGTGTAATACTTAGGGGGATCTATTGACATCTACATACATGGCAGGTCTTCTTACGTGGAAGTTGCCCTGTTGTGCTGCCATGTTTCTACAGAAGCCTAAATGGACAAACAGCTCTTCAGAGCGTGTTTCGTTACTATTTTGAATATGCACAAAGAAGAAGAAGAAGTATTATTAGTACTTGTCTGGTTTGTTAGAAGTAAGAAGAGATGTGAAATTTGGACAACTGGAGGAACACACGTATTATTTAGCGCAAGAGCAGACAGAGCGTGTCGGCCACCGAAGCTTCTCCTGCGCACTTGCAAAGTGAGGGGTGAGCCATGGCTGAGCCGTTGGTTGCAAGTTGCAATCCTCATCACTAGATGCCACTAAAACTTACACACTGAACCTTTAAGTGATCATTGTTCTATCATGACTCCCATGTATAGAATCCCAACCAATGTGAGAAGCACCAGTAAGCACAACTAGGTGAGAGAAGGATTAACAAATGTATGGACACACAAGTCTTTCCAGGGCCTCGTGTTCTAAATGCAGAATGACTTATCTTTCACTGTGACATGTTACACAGGATAGAACAACAAATTGTTGTGCATTGTTGTTCCCTGGCCATGCCCTATGTCAAGTGAAGTCAACTAACTTTTATTTATATAGCCCCAAATCAACCACTGTTTCCCTTTATCCTTAGAACCTTGATTTGTATGAGGAAAACCTACCCCAAAACACGGACCAACATCATGTAGTCTCATAACAGCTTTACTGGAAGAATCTGCACTTTATCAAATCAACACTAATTAGCACAGGCTATTATGAGGGGTTTTATGGAATAACTACAGTGTATGTATACACCTCAATGTCTTGTCTAAAGAGACCAAACACAAACTGTCAGATCAGTCACAGCATTGATACGTGAGTAGTGAAGTAGCAATAGCACACTCTTTGTATCCTGAATAATGTTCACACACGAAATTTCAGATTTGTGACAGTCTTTGTTATTGGAGTGGCTTTAGTACTGTAGATACCTCCATTGCTATCATGCTTAATACTAGGATATATTAGTTGTATTTGTATTGTTTTTTTATAGATTTATGGATAAATAGTAGAAGCTATGAGACGCACACAAACCACCAACTGGTGTACTTAAACTATGAATGCAAATCACATATCACAGGTATGAAGACTGTTCTGAAATTGAACACATCAGTAGGTTTAGTGCCTGTATTTGCTTTGGCTACCTTTGCTGTTAGTGAAGGAGTCTGTATTTATTGTCACACACCACTTCACCAGGAGACATGAGCCAGCTGGTACAGAGACTTGCAGCCACGTTTTCTACTTAAGACATAAGGCTCAGTTTCCTCTTCGAAGGCTGAGAGATGCGCACACACACACATAAACAAAGCAAAGCGTTTAGATGCTCTGAGAGTGATATTGACGCTGGTTGTCACATTAAAATCCCCAGGTATTTAACAGAATTGATATTAGTTACCACTGTGATTAGAAATGCTCCATAAAATTGTGCTTCCTGTTTGGCTATACTGTAGCTTACCTTTTCCACTTCCAGCTGGGAGATTTAACTATTAGCCATGCATAAACTTTTACATATTGAATGATTTAAAAAAGGTTTTCTATGCTCACATATTAGTGTAGGTATTGAAACATGCACAACTTGATATAGCTGTGCTTGCACTGGGAATAATAAAATATGCAATAAAATATATTTAAGTTTAATAACATGCTTTTGTTATGGTTTTTGGTGGTAGATGACGTTTGACAATGTAAAAAGTAGGGATGTCCAGATCCGATCACGAGATCGGAACTCGGTCCCGATCACGTTGTTTCAGACTCGATAGGAATCGGATGTTACTTCCCAATCAGGACTCTGATATAAATGTATATATATTCTCATATTTTTTATTTACTTTTGCACTAAAGTCCAAAATGAAGAATTTATGTTATTTATTACTTGATTGTTCAAACTACCTCACAGAAGTGCTCTGTTTGTTAACAGAGTTCTTGAATGTTAAAATAAGGTGAATTAAAGAAAAATAAGGAACATCCTGGATCCGTTTTTTAAGTATTATAGAAGTATTGGATCGGGACTCGGTATCGGGAGATACTCAAATTCAAATGACTCGGACTCTGACTCGAGGGCGAAAAAATCTGATCGGGACATCCCTAGTAAAAAGTATATGGTGTAAAGCAAGACTGTGAGTTTTTAATGAGGAAAAAACACATTCTTCCTTTTACAAATGAAAAGTTGAAATTGTAAGCAGTAATATTTACCCTTGCTCATTTCAATACACAAAGTGTACGGACTAACTCTGAGCTCTGGTGTGATCAGTAACTTATGATGGCTAAATGTTTGCCCGTGTTTGCAAACTTGGGAAAGATAATGCTGTGTAGCTGACAGTGCTACTGTTAGAGATTACAATTACTACTGTGCAGGTGCTTTCATTTACTGGACTCTGATGCCACAGTGGCCGTTCCCCTGTGAAAAAAGTTTCCGTACAGTCTTGCTTTAATGAAACTAATACTAAGTGAAGTACTCATAGTCTTAAAGGAGCACCAGGGTCAAACTTGACTGTCTGGCCCCTGTTGACCTCCAACCCCACATCTATCACCCACTAAGCATCTATTTGTCCTCTAATGATGCAGATCTCTTACAAATCTGCATTTAATCAAATTACTAACATGCAGATTTGGGGGGCCCAGGGGCAGCTTGGCTATAATGTACTGTCCATGCAGTTAAACCCATCACCAGCTACACGTGTGAATCTATGCAGCATTACATACAAATGCAATACGTGCATTTATACACAAAGTAATTGTACTCTTACTAGACTGGGTTGTTGAATAAGAAAAGCAAATATGCACATGGATGTTTTATATTTTTTTTATTTAAGTGGTTATTTTCAGTAAGCGTTCTCCACAGCAGTTACAGCTTCTTTGCAAACAGGGTCCAGTTCTCCATCTCCACCTTCAGGGAGAAAGCACAGCGCAGGTTGCCAGAGCGCTCAGCACAGTGACATCACAGTGTCCACCTTCCGTTCTAACCAAACTCACCAAACTGCAGCTGCTTTATATTACAGCTAAAGACGATCTCTCCGTTGACAGCGAGCTCCACCATGTTCCAATCGCTGGTGTCTTCCAAGACACACTGGTGTCCGTGCGCTCTCAGAGCGGCTGCAGCAGACATATTGGATGGACAATGTTTAATCTCACCTAAAACATTCAACAGACAACAAGCAGGTATCGTAATCTGAAAGAGAAACATACCCTGGAGACCCTGCAGGCGGCAGGACCTGTGTTTTACGACCCCAGTGGATTCATAAGGCCCGCTGTAAATTGTCACTCGCGCGTTTCTCGGCATTGTTTGTTGTGGTCACCTGGGTAACTGTCACACAATGCACGCTGACTCCTTTCCCAAAATGTCTGCAGGATTCCCATTTACTCCACAAGTAACAAAAATAAAAATAAAAACCTATTCAGTATTAAGTTTTAAGGCTATATCATGACTATCACTTTAGACACACTAAATTACAATATGAGAACCACAAAATTCTGATTGTAGCCTATTTTTATGAGTAAAATGCTAATTCCACTTTATGAAAATTACTTTTAAGAAACTTTATTACTTTTCCTTAGATCTTAATAATATGGCTTACTATGTCAATATGTCTCTGTTTTCTATGTCCAGTTTTACATGGTAGTTGAATGAAAGGGAAGAACGTTTTTTTGTGTGTAATTTTTCTTAAAAATATTTATGCAACGTTTTTTAATAATGTGTAATAGTATTGTCTCAGTTTTGTTAAAATGCATATTCTGGTTCCACATAGCAACTGGTCAATACATTCAGAGCAATTTCTGACATGTTCAGATGCTTTAGTACCTGTAAAGTGCACTAAGTGGATGTGTGTGCAAGGTGACATTTTTCATAAATCACAATCAGGGGAGATTTCTTTAAACTTAAACATGGTATTGATATGCATCTATTCTGTAAACAGCAACATGAATACAGGTCTTAATTTGATTTTGGTTTCTTTTAATCTTCAACAGCACTTCATAAATACAACACTTGGACAGTCATAAACACAGTGATCACCTCTGGTTAGTAAGTTTCATACTTTTCAAACTTACATTTACACCCTGTAAGTAGACTATATCATACAAAAATAAATAACTTAATTGATATATTCTGCTCATATATTTACAAATGCACAGTTTTCATCACACTTATCATTCTTTGATAGATTAAACACAATCCCTTTAAAATCTTGATCATTTGCTTTTTGTTTCTTGTGTACACAAGCGCAATACAAGTCCCAGTATACAGAATACAGTGCATTGTGAACCAAATGTCAGATGATTTTATAAAAGAATACATTTTTGAACGGACATTTTATTGATACGACATCTATTGGTGGTACAATAGACAGCCATTTACGAAGACAACACAAATGGATATTGCATGGAAGATTCTAGTTTTACAATTGTACCATAATCTTCAGAAAATCATTAGATAGCAGCATGCGATTTGCAAGTTGACATACAGTGAGACAATCAGCCATTAATCATAATTCACAGACTATTTTTGCTCCATCAAACTAACTGACGGACAAAATGATGCTGACACGGAAAAAGGAGAATGAACTCTGAGGGCTAGGCTCTCTTTTCTTTTTTTATGTTTCCCATCAACCTTATCTGTAGCACAGGTTGTCAACAGCAATAAATATACTCTATTCTTTGGCTAATTCCTCTCAATTTAGTGCAAAACAACAATCAAAAGCACAACTTCAGCTTGTATTTTACCTACGTACAGTTTCCCATACATTTTAATTACTGCTGTATATTGGATATTTTTGTGAAAACATCCTCTATAACAACCAAACACCAATAATATTCTCTAAATATAAGTTGATTAGATCATCATCAGCACCAAATACACTTGACAATACAATTAACAACAAAACATATACATTTTGTTTCACAGTTTTTGTATATTTGCGAATGACTCGAGAAATATGTTGTTGCAGCACAGAAAACACATTTAAACTCACACCACCACTAATTTGACTGGCACTGACAGTTTCTTATGATTGACTTCAGTTCTTTAAAGCTTGTGCCTCTCCTTGTGATGGAGTCTTGGTATGAGCCTCCACTTTAGTCTGGTCTGGTGACTCCAGCAGAACCTGTGGCAGTGGTTGCTGATTCTTGGTCAGGTCAGCCGGTCTCTGCTGCGTTGTTTTGTTTTGCCAGTTTGTGTCTGTTTGCGTGTGCGTCTCCAGCGTCTGACCCTGTCTTTGCTCGGGTCGGATTGGAGCTGGAGTTACATTTATTGCACAGATCCCTCATGTCCAGGAGTCCCCGCACCAGACACTTGACAAATTCTGCTGAACATGTCTGCGGGCTCTCGTGGAAACTGGACACAGAGAAGATAATGTGCTCTGACTGAGGGTTGTAGCACGCTCCATATCCGTTTGGAACCACGGGTCCGTAGCAGCAGAACATCTCAACAGTAGTAGGGACCTGAGGGAAGAGTGGAATCCTTCAGCACTGAACACTGTCAGTTTTATTAGTTGTGTGTTGTAAAGTTTGTTGTCCGACAGTTATATAAAGAAAACCTAAATTGCAGTTATGACGAAAATAACCAAGTGGCATTTTACCAAAAACATCTCTAGCTCTCCAGTGTCACCTCTGTTGAAACAGCGCTGGTCTGTGCTTGTAGATTTAGTGTTGCATTTTCTAAATTTGGGTCATTCAGAAGAGACACAAAATAATGATCAAAACTAAAGCAGATGAGGCTAAGATATCTTGACTTTTGTCTCTAGTATGGGTCAAGCTCCAAAAACGCTGGATTCTGTGTATCAAATGATGCAACTCAGAAGTGTCTTTCATTTAAAGCTGCAATGATTATTTGATTGGTCTATCGAAAACAAAATGAATTAGCAACTTTGTAGATAATAAATTGATTGTTTAAATCATTTTTCATGCAAATATGTTTAAAATGTGATGGTTCCAGGCAGGTTCTCAAATGTGAGGATTTTTATGCGAGGAAGTGTTTCTTGGTCTTATTTTATAAGATAGTGAATTTTGGAGAAGATTTTGGAGTTTTGGACTGTTCGATGAAGCAAGACATTGGATGACATCAACTTGTTTTTTAGGATATTTTGATTGCCAGTTTTCATTGTTTTCTGATGTTTTATAGAACAAACAATGAAACAATCAATTGAGAATGTAGAATGCAGATTAATCTATAATAACAATAATCATTAATTGGAGCCCTACTTTCATTAGAACCATTTTGGCTCCTAAACGCAGACTTCTTTTAAACCCCACTGCTCCAGTTTGTGGCTCAGGCTTTAAAAAAAAAAACTCAGACAAAAGCTGAGAAAACCCTGATAGCAATGTTAATGTTATAAATTCATAAGAACATACCTGGCTCGTAGAGAGAATGAACTGATTACAGATGAGATGGGCTTCGTCTTTGAATATTTCTGGTTTCTCTATCTTCAGTTCATGTGCAATTTCCCGCAATCCCAGTAAGTGATTGTCTATTGCCATCCCTGTAATAGCCTGAAAATGAGAATTAATGCATAATGTAGGCTAATTGCATTTTCTTTGAAAAGCAAAGTCAACATTGCAATATAAATCTGGATGAGGATAAAGAATATTTACCAGAATAGTATACTTTGTTTGTGCAGTTATGGCATCTCGTAACAGCTCCATCTTTTCTGTATCCTGGAGAAACAAACAACTAAGAATCAATGCTAGACTATTAAATACTTTTATTTACAGTAAACATAGTTTTTCAGGGTGGAGTAAAGTACAGTCCGAGTACATCATGAAGTACAAAATTGAATGGCACCATTACATTACATTTCATCACATCATCTGACTGAGTTTTTACTCAGCAACAGCGTTCTTTTAAATTGGACAGTATGACTGTAACATCTAGATCATCTTACGCCTGTGCTTAGTTCCCCATCAGTCATTGCTTTTGCAAAGGCCATGGCTTCTGGTGTGGCTGAGCGTATGTTGTCCACTCTGCCTTCCTGAAAACGCCGTATAGAAGCGCTCTCATACGTTGACACTGTTCTGCCATGACATCTAGAGTAACACACAAAGACAAAGCCTTGTAGCTTGGAGCCCCGGGTTAATGTGACGTGTGATATATATTTATCTTTTTCTTACCGGTAGTAGGCTAACTGAAGAGCAACCTGGATATAGGCATCCGGACTCATTTTCTGCTTTTTGATGAACTCTTTCCCGTAATCGTGGAATTTGTGGACATTCATGTCCAGATTTTTCACCAGCCTGAGCAGATAAGAATAAATCCTGCTATGAGCTGAAAGCATGTATTCATTTGTGTGAGTGTACAGAAACCAGAGAAGAGCCAGACCTCTGTAGTTTGTCAGCGGAAGAGGCGAGGAGTTTGTGAATCTCTGGAGTACATTTCCAGCGGAGTCTACGTGGTGCATGTAGCTCACTCACACTTGCAGCCCTCACCAGCTTTGATGGGCTGCCAATCCTGATGTCACATGGGAATATAAAATAATTTGAAAATATATTTTTAAGTATAGATTTATTTGGAATTTTTGAGAATATGCCACTAAATAGCACACATCTATGCTGCATTCTTTCTTACATGTATTTGAGTAGATACTCTGTACACTGCACTAGGACAATTCCTTCAAATGGTGAGTGTTCACACACGACTCCGCAGCAGCCATCAGCTCCTACGACAAACTGACAGTCATGTATATTTTCAGTGCCATTTTCTTGAGTTAAACCAAACTGCAATGATAGATTAAAGTTCATGTTAATTACATCAAACATGTAATCCAATGGGAACACCCAGCCTCCATCAGAATTTCTTTAAATGTAAATTCTTATTTTTACATTACATCTAGATGTGAGAGATGAACATTGATTTGTTATTTTCCTCAGTAATTAAGTACATAACTCGACCCTGCTATATAACATCCATGCTTCATCTACATTCCTTTCGTCCTCACCTGCTTTCTTCTTTTCCTCAATAACAATGGTTCAACCAGTGAGACTCACAGTGTGCAACAAGTCAAGGCTCACGTTAAAGTAACCTTACCAGCCAAATGTGCTCACTAACCTGCATCGGCTTGTCGTACCAGCGGTTGCCCCCATTCTTGGCCACTCCTCCGCCATGCAGCATCAACATGGCACGTGTGGTGTCACTTAGCTCAGGCCCAGTGGCCTCATCAAGACAGACCAGACACAGACAACGCTCGATCATGTCCAGAGAGTCCCTGTTAGTAGACTCTAGAGGATAATACGTTAAAATAAGTGAATCATGTGGGACACATATCAACTTATTTGGAATGGACTTAAAAACCTCTGTTCAAAACCTACCTCTCATTAGCACACTACGAGCCTCTGCCCACTCTGTCCGTCCATCTGAAGTGAGAAGACCAATAGGTGGGAGCTGCTCTTCTTCGCTGCCAGCCATTCTGGCGATCTTCTCCAGCTGAGTCAGCAGGTCTCTTTCATTCAGTCGGCGGAAGTTGATCACCACATCCAGCACAAAGAACTGGACAGGGGTTCAGATCGGACATAGGCTATTTCAATGCACTTGTCCCTGATGTTTTAGCTGGGAATCTATACTGCAGGCTGAAGCACATAGGATAATTGTTTTCCTAAAGACATGAACACATGGGGACATCTGGTAGAGTGTCCAAGCTCAAGGGCAACAGATGATTAAAGGAATCTATCAGGTATGATAACATCATATTTACTGAATTGATGGCTGGAATTTGAAAATCAGGCAACATTGCTACAACAAAGTCCCATCTGGGCAAGTAACATGAAAGATCATCATACATTAAGACATGATGTGAAAAAGCCAACAGTATAGCCAGATTATCTATTCTTATATTCCTTTATTTGCAGGTCAAACTAAAGGTTATCAAAACCAAAATATCTGTAATAATCCCTTACTGCATTAGAAAACAGTGTGTGACTAAACCAGGCTGTTGGCCTGTAAACTGTGGTGGATGTGTACTACAGACAGTTTAGGTTAGTTTTCATTGTTCACTTTTCAATGTTTGCCATTGTTTTCAATTCCAAATATGTTTGCTTAACCTTTTTTAAACCATTATCTAGCTGCTTATGCCCTTTTGGACTTGTAGCTGAGCATCCTGGATATTTTAGCGATGTCACAATGTTCACAGATCTCAGCAATTAACTTGTTATTAGAGCTGGGGTAAGGAATGCTGTCCAAGACTAACAACATAACATAAGAGTTGTCAAAAAAAAAAAACAGATATAAAGATTGAACAATAAAGTTTCCCCCAGAACTATTTCACTGTTTTTCAATCTGTGATGGATGGGTTCTTTAACATGGAAAACTAAACTTAATCGAGATTTTTATCTTCATATTCAGCAATTATTGCAAGTGGGAACAGCTGACATTGCTGAGTGGTTTCTTATGAGAACATCAAGTGTTTCACTTATCTGAAAGCTTATTTGAGCACATTTTCTGTGGAGTTGCAACACAGTGGCATGCTGAATGTTGCTGGCTCACGATTAACTTAACGGAGAGCAGTTGTGGCTGTTAATCACTCATTGGGGAAATAAGTGAGTAGGCTATAGTGTCCGAAGAGCCTGTTTACAATATCATCAGTCGCAAGCAGTGTTTGGAATAACGGCGTTTAAAAGAACGGCGTTACGTAACGGCGTTATTTTTTCAGTAACGGGGTAATCTAACTAATTACTTTTCCCGTCGTTACAACGCCGTAAACATTAATGGTCGTTAAATGCGGTGCTTTACTATGTAATAAACTGTGTAATCCGAACGCACCAGCTGGCTCACACAGCTAGTCAGGAGGTGGGTTAATAACGAGGTA
>JAPMOB010206617.1:0-12611 GCA_029875015.1 Lepomis gibbosus | reverse complement strand
TTTGGTAGGACATTTGTGCCTTTGTGATGTACGGTACTCAGTAAATATGAGACAGTGTGAAAAGTGTGACAACATGCCCCGCTCTCCCCTACTTAGTGCATCACTGTGCACAAAGAAGACAATGGTAAGTTTTACATCTGTGTGAAAACAGTTGGATGTAAAAAGTCGTGAGAAAATTTATTGCAAAATTTTAGTTTTTATTTTTCATCTATGAAAACTCTTCAGTGGGGTCAAGACAATGCGTATTGAGAGGTGGTTGTTGCTGAGTTTTTTTAAATGTCATTTCTAACTTTTTATGAGCACAACAAACAACTTTGGCAGAAATCTCAATATAGAAAATCTCAATATATATCTAAACCTTGGCACATAAAACAATCTGCATGGCTAAAAGTACATGCACTAGAGGTACATGAAGAAATGACTTGGGTGAACTGAGCATATAAAGCCAGTATGTGTAGAATACAGGGAATCCCACCTGGAGATATGAAATAATGGGTTGAAAATAACACATGGAGTGCACCAACTTTCACCTTGATCATTGATTTTGATACTGCATCAAAATAATTTAAAAGCTTAAATACAAATTCTAGACATAGTGACTTTAAGAAAAGTTTTATTACAATGAAAATGATCTTACATATAAAATGAGTAACACAAACATGTCCATGTGACCCAGCTCATGTTGTGATATGATTCAGAATCATTCTGATGTGCGAAGGTGTGTGTTATGATGATAAACCATAACTGAACTCACAGGTGTACATGAGGAGGCGGGTGAATGCTGCTGCCCTTTTGTTTTTCTGCCCTTTTCAGACTGAAACACAGAGACAGAGTTTCTAAACAAGGTGCTGCTAACAGTCATCACCAGAGGAGCTACAAAGGGACCAAATGGCATTTAGAGTATAGCACTCTGTCTGAAGCATATTTAATTTTAGCACACTCCTCTCCTTCACAATTTAAATTAGTCAGCAATTCACAGTAATGTTTTTCATCCTGTTAAAACACAAAAATCCTACTCTTATGAAAAAAATATCTGCAGCTCATTTAATTGGGAAAAACCTGCCAAATATGTTAAATGTTAACCAGAGACGGCTGGAGACAGACCCACAATACCATTTAATATATGTTTACATTCATTTTGGTTGTTATCATCAAATTAATTGACTCTTGCTGGCAGTTTCCAGCCCGATCATGTGGATAAATTGGGAGACTAACAAATTTACTCAAACCATGTGAAAAAATTAAAACTGAGACAAAGAGTTTAATTACAAAATGAGCCTGTCTCTGTTGCATACAGATCTGAGATTCATCAGAGGAATATGGGGGAGAAATCATAAAGCATTCAGTCTTGAAAATGGAACTACATAATAAATATTTTGAGGTGACTCATAACTTCAATACCAACTTTCACAATATTGCAGCGTCGTGACTGTCTCAAGAGTCTGGTTTATTGCTTTATAGACTTTTTTTTTACTGTGAAAGGTGGAAATTGAAACATAAAATATAAGCTACATTAGACTCACCTCTTTGATATTTTAAAAATATTTCATGATGCATCTGATTTCAGACCTGTGGCATTCATGTTTATGGTAAACAAATGTTTTAGCATGTTGCATATAAAGTTAATTCACCTTTGTTGCCCAGACAGGCCAAAGAAAATGTGCTGTTTGATTTCATCCACATTAAAAATGTGAGAACTGGTTATTTTGCCATCAGCAATGAACTCACTGTTTATAAATGGACAAGACAAGACCTGTCAACCTGAGACAAAATACATTAGTGCACTGTGGCAAGAATGACAGCAGAGTATGCATGAATTGGAACTCAGTTGATTTGATCAAAACGCCACATGACAGGAAATTATTAATTCACTGATACTGACCTGAAAAGAGGAGGCTCAATGATTAAGCCAATTTTAACCTCCAAGTTAATTAGGTGAAATTTTTCTCTATATGATACTGTCTCACATTTAGCAGGGGAAAGGTTTTGTTTCATTGCTTGTGCATCTGGTGCTGCAATCATGAGGGAGCTCTCTAAGCTTACTAGTTATATAAACAGAAAGAAGGTGTGCTAGATAGTCAGTACTGGTGCCCTATCCTGTGATTCAATCCCATTTGATTTTTTTTTTTTTGATCAAAAGCAGTTAAACGCATGAAACTGGTTTCATATGTCTGAATTTGTAGCTACTCCGTAACAAGTCATAAGAAACATCTGTAACAATGATTTATCAATGTGCATAGTTTTCTATAAATAATGTTTTGCCTACAGGTTGTTACAGATTTCAATTTTCATTCATTGTGCATTTATGTATGTAACCCTATCTCAAACTATATGCAAAACACACACACAGTTTAGGGAGGGTTTGATGAAAGTAAAAGTCTACTGAAATTAAAAAGTAAAAGTCCTGCATTTATAAAAAATCATAGAATTTGCAGAAGTAAGTATCAGCAAGAATCAAAAGTAAAAGTGCTCATAAAACAGAAGGCCCCAGGAGCCCCACTCATTCAATATTAATAGACTAATTTTATCATTATTAGCCAATTATTTGTTGTCCTAGTGTCAAAATCCAGTTTTAAGAGCCATTTCATTTATATTCTGCTCTGTATGTAGCCTATATTCCTGAATAAATTCGAGTTTTAACAAATGGCTTCAAAGTAATTAACACATAAAACTTTGGGCAAGTGCACTATCAATCCAGCAGAGCGGTAGGCGTATTTGTTGGTCTCTGGGACCATGCAGTAATTTTCCCCTCCTGGCAGGTTAATCCGGCCATTACAAAAAGAAGTAGGTATAAAGTAGAAGAAAAGAAACTTAACCTACTCAAGCAAATAATTCTACTTTACTTTAAAACTGTAAGGAAGCATGTGCAGTTTGTAGGGTTTTTTCAATCACTGTCAAAGTATAACACAGGCAAAGAGACACATTTATGTTAGTCTTTCTTATATTTATGTTACAATCATTTGCTGTGGGTCGGCCGGCCAGATAGAAAACGACTAAATATGAATAAAGCCCCACGTGACGTATTTGATTGATCTAGTCAGATTTCGTCTTGTTTTTGAAACGATGATAGCCTAAACTTCAATAAGCTATGTGGCTCCCATAATCAATGAGACGAGACATAATCCCGACATCCCGATTTTTGATCGTGAAGAAAAGCGGCAGTTTTTTCCGTTGTTAGAAAAACACAGGGCATACAGAGTGAAGTGACTCACTTTTTGATTAATAACAGGGATTAAATAGTGCCATAGGTGCTGCACGGTTGAGTGCGTGGCGGTGTGTGTGTGTGTGTGTGTGTGTCAGCAGCTGCAGCAGCAGCAGCAGCAGCAGCTCTCTCCCTGACTTTATTCCTCTCCCATATCCAGTCCTGCAGTGGCGCATGGTGCTCGGCGCAACCGCCGGCAGGAGCCCGCACATCTAAGGAGGCTGTTAGTGTCAAAGAAAAGCTGAAGCACAAACAGCATCTCCCAAAAACAAATCCCTCTGTGGCTTTGGGACTCAAACACGGATTATAAAGCGCATGTACTGTAAGCAATTCAGGAGCAACTTTGCCTCTGTCTGTTCTTTTTTGTTTTATTTTTTGGTTCAGATCTTCAGCGGCAACTGGCCACCTCTTCAACATTTCCAGGCTTTTAGCATCTAAGAGCATCACACGGTCAGTCAACAGTAATAGAAATTTGGCTGGATTTGCTGTTCTCTGAGGGTAAGATCATTATTTTTTACAAACAGCTATCTTCTTTGCCATTTATCCAATTAGGATTTAAATATTTTTGATAAAATATGTTTTGTAGGATGTGATTGTGCTGAACATCTAAGTTTCTCTGACTACTGCCACCTTTTCTAATAGTCATAATTTGATGTTGGTGGTGCAATTTGTTCTCTTTGTACATAAAAAGAAAAATCCATCTGCAAAATGGGAATTACATGTCCAGTGGCATCCTGCTATCTGTACTTAATAAATGACTAACTATTAAATCTATTCTGCTAATCTGTTTTCTTTACAATGACTATATTCTTAAAAATAATATTAAATTAATATTAAATAGTCTCCTGAGTCTTTTCACTTTATTTGTTACTGAAAGTTTCTACGAGGTAATGGGGAGAAGCTGCGATCCAAACACACCACGAGGAAATGTTAAAAGCATTTCAGTGTTTTTCTATCCAGGAATGTTTTATTTGCTGTTGTTTGGTCTGCTACAGAGCTGCTGATACAGCCGCAGGTAAACACCGCCTCTGATATCTGTGATGTTTCTTTAAACAGATGTGATTGCATCCCTGTGATGGACTAAAGGTGTGAGAAGAAAGAAAGAGTGGGAGTGGGCGGTGTCGGTGTCTACATGAGGTTTGCCTGCCTTGAAGGTGAGAAAGTCTATTAACAGCTGGTGGTGGAGATTATCAAGTTCAAACAGCCACTCCCTGGAGGAATGTACATATGTTATATAAAGACTGCACTGGGGCCAGTGCTGAACAGCATCATGACTCGAGCTGACTCATAGGATGTGGCATAAGATGGATGGGGGACCATGATTTACATTTGTCTACAAAGATTTGTGTCCACACAGAACAGAAGGAGCTGCAGACAACAAGACTGGAACGTGGAACCTGATGTGATGTTTTTGAAAAAGATTTCCTTCCTGTTTGGATTCTCACTTTAGTGTTTTGCTTTTCCTCAGCTGTGTCTGTGAGTGCATTCTAATGAGGACTAAGGGAAACCAGTACATAAGCCTTACAGTGCAGAGAGTTTCATACATCTCTGCTGCCTGTCCTGCTGCGGTTTTGTTCCAACCTGGAAAGCAGCATGGATCTGTCCCAGGACCAGTCATCAGAATGGAGCTCAGTCCAGCCCAGCTTCTCTCCACTGCTGCAGTACGACAGCTCTCAGGAAAGACTCAACCGCACCTACAGCTTTCACAGCTCTATAATGCTGCCCTCCACTTTCAGCTTACCCACTGCCCCTCTCCCTCAACCTCTGCCCTCTCTGCTGCCCTCCTCCCTCATTCCTTATTCATCTATAATCTCTTCCCCTTTATTCTCCACCACCTCAAGCTCATCCTTACAACAAACATCCACTATTGTCTACCAAGCCTCCTCCTTTCCTTTGTCCCTGCCCACCTTTTCGTCTAACGACTTGGCAGATCTGGAGAGCATGCTGCTCTGGACTCTCCATGAGCCCAGCACAATTGCTCTGAGCATCATGTACTGTCTGTCTTTCATTTTGGGATTTGTTGGGAATTTAATGTCCCTGCGCGTCCTCACCAACAGGAGGAGCCGGCAGCTGGCTGGCGTTAGCGCCACGCGCAGCCTCCTGGTGAACTTGGCGGTATGCGACCTGGCCGTGGTGTGCGTGTGCATGCCCATCACCCTTGGAAGCCAGATCTACACTGCCTGGGTCTATGGTGACCTCCTGTGTCGAGCCGTGCCCTTCACACAGGCTGTTTCAGTCTCAGCCAGTGTTTTAACGCTGACTGTGATCAGTGTGAATCGCTACTACAGTGTTAGATCACCACTGCGAGCTCGCTCCATGTTTACCCGACGTCGAATCTTGGCAACGGTGGCCGTGGTGTGGACAGTGTCATCCATTATGTGCGCTCCTATTGCAGTGATGAACCGGCGACGAGAGATCAGCTTTGGGACATTTGCCATCTTGGTCTGTCAGGAGGAGTGGCCACAGCATCGCCTTAAACAGGGGTAGGTACTCAGACAGACTACAGAATATACCAGGTTTGTATGATCTAGTCTATGATCTAATCTGTGCAGGTTCCAAACCATAATGCCACCTATTACCAGTAGTATTGCCTGGCTCTGACTGAGGGCAAACTGAGCATGTGGAATCAGAGGAGGCAGTCAATGAGAGAGAGCTCTCTGATTTGCTGTTCAGCCCAGTGAATCAGTGATTTCGATGTTTAAACTGTTAAACCTCTGACACACCAAACCAAACTTTGAAGGACAACCACAGACTGACAACTTAGGGAAAATAAAAGTTAAACTATGATAGATGCAGCTTTTTGCCAGACATATATGCAATTGCTGTTAATAATAAGACTCTTTAGTTACGTTTTGCATTGGCATAAAGACGCAAGCTGTCTTTCTGTGATGTGTTTTTGGATCACAAACAGGCGCATAACTTACATGAAAATCAGGTGTTTGGTTGTTTGTAGTCTTTGCAGTGTGTTCATGAGCAACATGAAGCAACATTAGGCAATGTGAGGCGAAGCAAACATGTAATCAGTAGGTGTTTGCCTCTGCTTGTTCTTATGTTTGTTTGGTTTGTCAGAGGCCTTTAGCTTCTCATACGTTCAAACCTGTGAGGTTCTTAAATGCTGCGCTTGAGGAACTCAGATTTTCAAGTTCAGCACTATTGTGTATTGTTTTTGGTCTTAAGACTTTTGTTTCATGAGTTGTCACACGCTTCTGAAGGACTTCTCTTATATACTCTGTACTTTTATCTTTCTGGTGATATGGTATTATGTTTTCATTGTCTGTTCAATCACTTTGCGACTCTGTGCGGCAAAGTGAAAGAAATCATGTTGATTATCCAGAGAGGCCCTCAAATCTAATTGTCTTTTTCGTTCTAAGCTGTTGGTTCTAATAATGTTGTCATATTATTCCTTGTTGATGAAACCAGGAGGAAATCAGAAAGTCTGAGGAAGAGCCTATTGTCTTCCTGATAATTATACTTAAGCTGCAATCCATAACTTCAGACAGAGCATGTTGTAATAAAAATATTCTTTGCTCACCATTTGTAAAGAGAAGTGTATGATGTAGCGATGTAAAATTTCACTTTTAGTGTTTCACCACATATACAGATAGATATAATAAATATATTTTAATTAAAAACATTACACATTTCAGCTTACAGCAATGAATATAAAGATCATACTGATTGCATCAAATCAGTAAACAAATTTTAATTATTTTTTTCTTTTCTTCCACAGATACAATGTGCTGCTGTTTGTGATGCTCTACTGCCTACCAGTGACTTTTAACCTCACCATAGGCTTCCTAACTGGCAGACGGCTTTGGAGAGGGAAGAAATGTACATTTGCTGATCTTGATCCTCGCAGCCAAGCTCTGCATGCCTCTCGCCTCAAGATGCGCCAGAAGATAGCCAAGATGGTGGTGTGTCTGGTGCTGCTGTTCGCTGTGTCCTGGCTACCACTCTATTTGGCTGACCTTTGGATCGACTGTGAGCAAAGGCCACCATCTTGGCTCCTGCAGACACGGCCATTTGCCCAGTGGCTGGGCCTGACAAACTCCAGCCTTAACCCCATCTGTTACTGTTTCATAGGGGATCTGTACCGCTCAGCAAAGGTGATACGGATGCGATACTACCAAAAAGTCGCTGCTCTCTTCAGCTCCTCCTCATTCTCTAACTCAGCTGCAGTGGCATCTCCTGTCACAATGATTACAGACCCCAGAGTGACTGCTACCGAGCGCCACCATATTGCTGCTGCTGCTGTGGCAGCGTCTGCATCCATCGTCACAATCCCCAGGCTGTTGAGCTTGGCTAGAGGCCAGGGACTGGGGCAGAAGGTCAGAGACAGTTCAGACAGCCGAGCAGGATCCGACCACAGTATCTCAGACTGGTGTCGGTCCAGTCCCAGTGTGTGTGACACCTCCTTGTTCCCCTGCCAGCTCCACACACTTCAGCACTCCCCACAAAGAGCAGACTTCCTGCTAACAAGAAGGCACTCTGTGAATGACAATGCTGCACCATTACCTTTAAAAATCGAGTCTGTGGAAATAGACATGTTGCCTTTAAGGAGGCATTCAGGGGACAGAATATATGGTCTGTCAGCTGATAAGAGAGACATCATTACTATGGGCAGAGACGCTCTCTGTTACACTGGGCAGCACAGAAGCAAAACATCACAAGCCTACTGTCTGGTAGGAGATGGGGAGGTTGAAACAACCGATATGACCTGTCTGTGAAAGCAGAATATCTGATATATCAGCAGCTCCTGATTGACAGTTTGCAGGTAACAGTGTGAGTTAATCCTTGCCAAAGCCTTTTGTTTGTTTTAAGGCTAAACTGACCTGGTCTACACTCTCCTTCTTTTTCTGTGTATCATCTAAAGCACAGGGGATTCAGGACCAATATCTGCACAGACAAGATCAGGTTTTTGAAACCATGTAGAGGGAGCAGTGATGGAGTGAACCCTGAAGAGGAAGAGTTGGAGTGTTATGTAGCCGCAGGCTAGAAAGCAAGTTATCAGTAAGACGGATCTATTGCAGCAGTGCCATCACATGCAAGTCATATCATAAGTGATTCAGCTGCTAGTCAGACTTGTGTCTAACATCTGCTCAAGACAATAACTCAGCAGGATGTAACTGTGTGATAAATATTTTAGTTCTTCTTCTCTTTCTTTTTTATTGCTTTGCTAATGGTTTTTGATTATATTTGTTGCTTACAGAAAAGGTCAAACCCTGTGTTACAGTGCAATGTAGGAACATAGTGTATCCCACACAGATGCATTATGCATAGAGTTTCTGTCTTTACAAGTTAATGTCAGCATCAGTGTCTGCATTCTGTGAAAGATAAGTGCGGTAGCAGCAGTTGTTCATGTGTGCAGTCATACAGGTGATTTCCAGGGAGCCTGAAATATACTGTATATGAAGCAGAAAATCAAAAACTCAGAATACAGTGAATGGTTATGTTTTGCACACAATAACCGTATGATATTGCTATGAGGTATGAAATAGCTTTTCAGGTTCATCTGATAATAGCTAGACCAGCTTGTTTGAAATAAGCTCAAAACAAGTACGGCTACTTCATTCAGAAGAAATTTAAAAGGTCAGTTCACCCAAATAACAAACATTTTTCATCATGGAATGAAATCATTTGCATTCACATTGAGATAACTATCTCTGACTTTTCTAATGCCACCTGATATGAAATTTTGCTGAATGTAAGTTTGTTGCTCATAAGCCTGATGATCAGACTAAATTCAGACTCATTTAGCCATCATTTTTCTGTCTGACACTGTGCTCGTGTTTGCCATTCTCTGTTTGGCCAATGTCATGTTTGCATTCATTGTTGCTCTTGAAGCCTGACAAATGTGCTGAATGCAATTCCTTCCACACAAGACATCTGCAAAGCCAATTGTTTTATGCATTTTTAATCATGCATTGTTTATATGCTCGTTTACTTGCTAGCAGTCTTTAGCTCGCATATATTGCTGCATTGTTACTCCCACCTGTACATCAGTTGAATCCTGTGATACCTTTGGCAGGAATATATTGCGTCTCTCGCATGCTCGGGTGAGTGCACTTATGCATGCATGAGACACAAACAAAACGTGGACCCATTCCAACTCCCCCTAAAGGGTACCTTGTATGTCTATGTGAGACGCTGAGGGGCGTGACAACACATTTGTATTTGACAACCTGGGAATGACACCGGGCTGCCCATTCATAAAAACATTGCTCCATAGCGCGGCCAGTGGTAAAAAACTCCACAGGGTGAGATTTGGGTGAGCTGAACCTTGAAAAATGTTGTTTATTGATTATATCACATGGAAAGTTCTATGAATAGCTACAGAAAAAGAAGTATGTCTGTTTTAATATTTGATAACTGCAGAGTTTTGGCCCAACCAGAGACACTGCCTGTTAAACCAGCACATGCCTTGTTGTATAAAGGACTGAAACAGGGTACTGAAATAGCTTTAAAGGTTAAAGAAATAAGACACACACCACAAACACATACACACATGCATGCACACAGACAACATAATCTAATCTACCCTCAGGCTGCTTTCAGTTGTGTGCAAGACAGAGGTGGTGAATAGCATGAACTTCTGTGACATCAAGCTGCTAATCACACTCTTGTCCTCGCAGCAAAAGTGAAGTGGTGCAACACTCAAGGCATCAAACTGTGTTGAAACTGTTCTATTTATGTCATTGGATAAGGTTGCTTTGTACCTTAGAAAATCTCAATGCCATTATGCTGTGACTGTCTCTTATGTCTCCTTCTCTCTTTACTTTCATCTACCTCTATCTCTTTTTCAGTTTTGCACTGTGTTAATGGAGGGCATGAGTAGAAAGTAATGTGCATTTGGTGTTTCATTAAAAAAGCAAAGAGTTTGTTGGTGGTCACCTGTAACTGCGACTGAAACGTTCCAGGATTTCCACACATTTTTAAAGAGCCTGCAGCACAGCTGTTCTTAAAAGAACTTCAGTTAAAATTGTCTTTAGCTAATAGAGATATAATAAATGGTGGGAGGTCTGAAATAAGACATAAAAAGTTTTCTGCACAGCTCTTGGATCCTTTGTCCAATATTCTCTTGTTCCTTCAGGCTTGATTAAATCTTAATGGGATCTGAATTTAGTTATGAATAGTTCTCATTCCTTTAATCATTCAAATGAGTTACAAAAAAGTTGAAGGAGGGAGAGACTCAAAGTCAGTCTCATCAAACTTGTGAAATTGGATTGCTCCACCACAAATTTGATTAGTGATTATAGAGCAAGTTTGGCATGCTAATTTTACTCGTTCATCATGTAGAACATTAACATATTTCAGAAACTAAAACCACTTTGCTGAAGCTTTGTGTTAAGTTCAGGCTTACGTGCAGGCAATTTAGTCAATGGTCTGCAACTACTACTATTCTATTTATACTATCATCATATTATATAATATACTATTTATATATTTCTATAAGCTTCAGGTACGGTTTTCACAGGTCAAAGGTACCCTGGAACCCTGTGGACTTTACATCTAACAACTATTACTACTTTCTTGATAATGATACAATTTTCTGAAATGATTTAAGGGTGAATGCTTCTTCACTTCTTATAAAAAAACATGTTTTTTTCTCATAGGCCAACACATGGATTGCAGAAAGCTACTGTGTTCAGACCCAAAATTGTAATTATTAACATACAGATGGCTTGCAAAGTAAATGAAAAATTTAATAAATGATTGGAGGACCAACAAATTATGATGCTTCTATACAGCTGTGCTGCATGATACAATTATTTGGACATGTATGGAAATGCTGAGCACTTCCAGTTAAACTTGATATTGGATCAAGATAAAAAGAGGAAAAGATCTAAAAAAGTCACTTAGAAACACACCGATGGCAGGAGTTTCAGTTGCAAATAAAAAAGGCAAATCTTCAGCTGAGCCATCTTTCACCATTGTCTTGACAAGTGGGCGAGTACATATTTGGCCAATAAGTCCTCCAAATTACAGTATATGACAGAACACAATTGCATCAGAACTCCAGAGTAAAAGTGTTTTCTGATTGGACATCTGTCTCAGCAGGATGACATAATTTGTCAGTAGCTTTAAAAACTGTTCTGACAGTGCTTTTCTTAGGTGGTGGCTAATATCCAGTCGCTCATAAATGTTTTAGATGGTGGAAGGATCACATGGAACTAGAGTTGAATTTGTGTGTGGGAAGGCTCCATAAGGAAAAAGAAAACAAAGTACACACATTTTTGCTGTTTATTTCATAGCGTATACCTTTATTTGAAGTACTATTAAAGTACTTGACTCAACTGCCACTGCTTCATCTCCATGGTTACATTAACCATTTGGTTGAGGCTGGGGAACAATTGTGGCCATGGTAAAAAGAAACCAAGATTGACTGTGGGTAGGAAACAGGAATGGAACAGTTGACTTCCATGCCAAAGACATTATTTAACCCACCCAACCACAGCAACCTCAACCCTTGGTTTAATTTGTGACACTATAATAATTTCACACTACTTCCACCTGTGCATCTAATGCAGAAGAGTCATAATTCCTAAAGTTGCTCAAAGTCACTAGAAGTGTTGTTATTAGGCATTTACAAAAATGAGTGATGTTGCTTTCTTGGGAGGACAGTCTTTGTGTCATACACCAAGAGACAGGGTCCATTTGTCCCATCAGGGGGAAGGGTTGCTGCAAATCAATGTTTATCTGACAGATCATTTATATTATTTGATTAAACACGTCTATGCTCATGAAAATGGTTTCTTCAAGGATCAAAATATTTTCAGCCACAGGGCTTTAGGGCTATTAAATGGTTTGATGAATATAAAAATGATGTGAATCATATGCAATGGCATTCACATTCACCAGACCTCAGCCTATGGGAATATTTCGGAACAACATGTTAGCGTTCTCCACCACCACTATCATCAAAACTCCAAATGATGGACTATGTTTGGAGGAATGGTGTTCACTCCTCCACAGAATTTTACAGACCTGAAGAATCTATTACAAGGAGCATTGAAATACAGTATTCATCTTGATAAAGAGGTACAGGGTCAAAAAAAGTATACATTCTTTTTTAATATCACTTTGCTCTAGATGGCGCCGACACACTCATTTTCTTCAAACATTTTCTTCAACATCTTGCTTCAGCACACAATGTCAGCATCAAATTACCTGGTTCTGTTTGTGCTTCCCTCTGCAAAGTCGTCATCTTTATATTTATCATATCATAATATTAATTTTACTATGAGACAAAATACTTTTTTGATGCAATTTCAGGCTGCCAGTTTCCTACTGCATGTAATGTATACCCTATTTCACAGCAGACATCAGTTTGTGAATTGCCATCTGGTTCTTGAAGCACTCACAGGGATGTGATGAGCACACACACACACACACACACACACACACACAC
>JAPMOB010206613.1:0-19272 GCA_029875015.1 Lepomis gibbosus | reverse complement strand
CCCCAGATTAATGTAGTTTGCACGCACATGCACTCGCGTTCCCTCAGGTAACCACAAACTTACTGAAACATGCTTGTATGTTTCTTTTCCAATAATGCATTTCTTTTGTAGTTTTCTTTTTTTGATGTCGTGATAAAGGTCTTAAATTCCATTCATAAGGTCTTAAAATGTCTTAAATTTGACTGCGTGAAGCCTGCAGAAACCCTGTCTGCAACACCATTGATGATTGAAGACTCCACAGGGTCCCTTTAATGGGACTTAATAAACATAATAAAATATTGCCTTACAGTGCAGGACAATAAAAATTGATATTCACTGAGCACGATGTCAGTGAATAGACTGCTACTGTCCAGTGATGACTAAGAGCGTACGTGCTCAGGCATTGTTCAAACAGTGCTTTTGTGTACTTTATCGTATTTGCCATACGTGCCATGAATGCTGCGGATTACTTTTGTTTTTACTTTATTTTCTACTTGGCGTCAAATTGACAAGGAAGATGATTCATTGCTTCACATATAGGGACATTCACATGAGGGGTCCAGGCCAGGCCAGCAGGAGGCCCTGAGACAAAGTGGGTCGGGAGGGTTAAAACACAGTGTACCTTTGCTGCCATGTAGCGTGACTGCGTCTCCCCTAGGCATACACAAGTACATTCACTTCCTGTCCAGAACGTGCACACCCCCCCTCACACACATACACAGCAGTAGTGATGCACTGTCTGGACTGCAGAAAGGAGACACAGCCTGAAGGTCTTTCTCTGCTTCTCTCCCTCTTTCTGTCATATTTTCTCTCTCTTTCTCTCCTTCACTATGGGTGTCAATTGTGCCGAGTCAGCACAACTCTGACATGCTTAATTATCCCGGCAGAGCCAGAGAGAGGAGAGGGGCGAGGAGGAGGAGAGTGTGGTGAGGGGAGACAGGGGAAGAGGAAGACAAGGGGATACAGAGTGAGGAGAGGAGGAGAGATGACGAGACAAGGGGAGAGAGGGAGTGAAGAGGGGAGAAAGAGTCAAAAACAGGGCAGGCGTAAAAGGGGGAAGAGGCAAACGAAGAGGAGATGGTGGGAGAGGCGGGGATCGCAGAGCGAAATGAGGATAAGAGGGGGCCGTATAGGAGAGAAGAGAGGAGAGGTAAATGAAAAAGAGGTGTGAGGCAGAGAGACAGCAGGTTGGAAAGATGCCCCAATCCTTCATGGCTCACAGACGCATCTGCAACACATTTATTACCGGACTGCCCTGCAAAGCTGCTGCTCGCCTCATATCAAGGCTGCAGGCTGGAGAGAGAGCAGGGGAAAGACTAAAATACAGAGAGTGATGGAGACCAAGCGGACATGAAACAGTCTGACCCTTAACTCAACAAATCACAGTTACCATGGAAAGTGCAGAACTCAGTACCTTGGCGATCTACAGTGTGTAGCTACATTCAGCTCATCATGTCAAGTGAAAAGACCTAAAGCAGTGGTCGGCAAAAGGCGGCCATACTGCTTTGATAGCAGATCAAATAAAAGCTTAATAAATTGATACAGCTATCAATTTATTGAGCTTTTATTTTTCCTGCTGGTGCTGGAATAGTCATGACAGCTACAGTTATTCACATAATGACTTTCTTTAAGTGATTGGGCTTCCAAAATAAAAGTGCAAAAAACGTTTTTGGCTGCAATGTTTTATGTGGAGTTTATTGAAAGCTTTTACTTTGAAGAGTTATACATATATATATATATATATACATAGGACAATTTTTTTTGCATGATATATAAATATAGATAGATAGATAGATAGATAGATAGATAGATAGATAGATAGATAGATAGATAGATAGATAGATAGATAGATAGCTTGTAAGTTAATGACAAAAGATCATGTAATTCCGCTAAATTTCTGTATGATGTTCTACAATGCAGTCAGGATATCTGGCGTTCTCTTTTTGTCTCCTACCACTAGTGCTTCAACTTTATAGAAGTGCAATGCTAAGTCACTGCTGTACACCTTTAAAAACTATTCAAAGCCTGTGTCCAAGGTTATTCCTTATTTGCTCCTCAATTGAATTGAATTGAATTGAATTGAATTGTAGCTTTCTGCCTTTTTATTAAAGTGTCCTAATTCTAATATAATACATATGCAGTATTTAGTGCATGGACACTACTACTGTTGTCATGTTACACTACACATGTCAGTGTGTCAAATCTCAATTACTGCTCGAAAAGAAAATAATAAATCGGTGTTAAAATGGTAGTGGCCAGTATGGTGGTTGTCATGCTAACATGCTCATAGTGACAATGTTGATTGTCCGATGCTCAGCAGGTATAACGTTTATCATATACGTTTATCAGGTTCATCGTCCAAACGCAAAGCTGAGGCTGATAAGAGTTAGATTTGTAGACTCTCAAACTAAAGTACTGGACAAATGGAAATGTACAAGGTACAAGGTTGTTCATGTATCATTATACAACATAAGGTTGTATAACGAAAAGAAAGTTTGTAGTCCCTTCACGCTACACACACAGAACAGAAAACTAAATGGCCGACAGACCCTCATTGCCATAGAACCATGCTGTTAGCTGAAAATGCTTTTAAGATCCAGCTTAAATGACTCCAGAATGTCTCATGTGATAAAAAAAGATTGGACAAGCCACAGTGACAGGAGTATAATATAAAAATATTCATCCTCTACCCTCCCTGAAATATCACTTGAATTCTTAGTACCAACATTAATGTCAGCACTGCATTGGAATGATAAAATGACTCAGTAAAATCAGTTTTCTCCACATAGAAAGTCAATACTGGGAGTCTTGCAGCCTGTCTGCAGTGATGGTGAAATACACCGACTTGAGCATCAACACTGGAGGGGCCCATGCTTCCTTTAATGAAATAATGACTGTATTTTCTACATAGAGGCTGTACTGTATGAGCAGTGTGCCACAGCATGTTAACGCCATAAACAGCCTCTTTTTTTAATGTGTTATAATGCTGCTGGTCCGAGAGCTGTGACCGCAGCAACAGCAGCCCACTGACTCTCATTTACACACATAGAAACACACATCCAAAACGGATGTCCAAGGACACTTTGGTTGCCACATATGCAGAAACACACTGAGAAATGCACACACACACACACACACACAGTGCAAAAAACGAGTATCCGGCCCCCAGTCTGTCACTGGCAAGCGACAATCACAACACTTTGTTATATCACAGGCACAGCTACACATACACACAGACTCGTCAAAGTGCAATTCACGTCACACATTTTCTGTCTGCGTCTGCATGAGCAGTTTTCCTCCACACTGCAGGATTTGGTTTCTCCTTGTTAGAGAACAGTGCAGGAGTTGAAAGTAACAGGAAATAGCAATTGCAGAAACAAAAAAAGCTGTTGTTCTGCAGAGAACGAGCCGGCTGAAAGTCAATATCACACGTCCTGTAATACTCCACTGGTGTCATGATAGAGAGGCCAGACCAGTTTTGTCAGAATGTGGTAATCTTTTAGTTTCACTCTTCCTTCCATTACAGATTAATCTCTCTCTTCCTCTTCCCTATCTGCTCCCGCTTTCCCCTCTCCCCCCTACTCCTTATCATATCTTCATTATCACCTCCATCCTCAGAGCTCTCATCACCCACAATCTTATCATCACTGCCATCCTCCTCCTCATCTTCACCACAGGTCTCTGTCCTCCTCCTCTCTTCCTCTTCCTCCTCCTCACTGCCACTTCCCTTTCTTATTTTCCTCCTGTCTATTGTTGCTGCTGCCATCTGTCCTTGTTTCTTTCTGCTCCTCGTCTTCTTTCCTTTTTCTCCTCCCCCATGGTTTCCGCCGTGGAACAGACTGTTTCCTTGCTCGCCTGTCGAGGCAGACAGGCTGACAGATCCCCTGACTGACAGACCGACATCAGAGGAGAGGAGAGGCAAAATAGAGGATGAAGAGTGTGAGAGAAAAAGGGAGAAATTGGAAAAGTGCTCATGCAAATTATGATGTACAGTAATAGGATTGGCAAAGTTTGGTCAAATCTCCTCATTTTCTGTGCATACTTATGACAGAAACTTTTTTTATCAAGAAGATTTGACGCGCTATAACAAAAATAAGTGTGTTTTTGTCCAGTGGAAAGTGACGCAAGGTTACTCTGATTAGTGATTGGTGAAGTCCTATTGCAAACGGTCTCAGGATTGGCTGCACATGTAGTTAAAGGGTTTTATTAAAATGTTACACGCTATAAAGTCATTTTTAAGGAGCTTGTTCGGCCAGAAAGTGGTGAATCTGTTATTACCAAGTGCCTTGATGTTCAGACAGCATGAAATATGATGATATTGGCTGACAAGAAAACAACTGTGTATTATTTTGTTTGTTTTCTTGTTTGTTTTTTCCAGGTTTTCAAAATAAATTGAACTCAAACTTTCCTTCGAAATAAGTATGGCTGGCAACTCTTGTAAGTAGCTCCAAAACGAGGCGAGATGTAATCACTAACAATCATAAATCAGCCTTGTTCGCCGCACGAAGAGCCCACAAAATCACAAGGCTTCTTGATTTCGTGCCGGTTTCAGAGAAGGGGGGTATTGACCACTTATTCTACACATTTTTTTCTGGTTATATGTTTTACGTAACTACATGGTGAATTAATATACCTATCAGAGAAGGAGGGATGCTGCAGTGAGTGCACGGACAATGATAGAGGTGAATGATGACTGTGCACACTGCGCACACTATCTCTTGTTTTGCCTGCTTTTTGCCGCAGCACAGGAGTACATGTTGTTGGGTGAAATCTGCTCTGCCTGCATCATCAGGGGGACTGTGTGGGAGTGTACACACTGCACTTGATTAACATGTCCTCACATTCCTTTTTAGTTTTGATGCACCTGTTAGGGCTCAATTACGGCAACATTTCAAAGTGAAATCAATAATTTAATAGGAATCGCTGCAATCAACATGTAAATCCTCATGCATCTTGGATGTCGACAGAATTTTGGTGACACACAGATTTGATAACCAATAGCCATAGCAGCCTAGACGCAGAGGGTGAAAAGACACGTGTGCGTGTGGCTAGTGTGATATTAGTTCGTTTGCCAGCTACAGCAGTTCACCAACTAGCCCTGAGAGTACTACATCATGTTGTACCTTGTTACTAATAACGTGGTTCTATTTAAACATCCCACCAGTGAGACTGTGAACCAGCATGACTAACACCAGAATCCTGAAACTGAAGCAGCTAAATGGAATTCAGCCACCATTCCTTTTGTTACAAAACGCCTATTAGTACGATGAAGTTTGGTGTCATTTACAGCATAGCTCCACTTAACCTGACTTCTCATCTTATCAGCCAGAGAAATGGCCTTTAACATTTCTTCTTTGATTTTCCCTTAAGTAACTTTAACCCGAGTAACCTGCCTGACATCCTCAAATACATCGACTTGTTCCAGCTCTTTATTGAAGCCACATGATGTTTAGACTGACAGAAATATTTAAACCAATGTTGGTTGGTGGTTGAACCATTCCATAAAATGCAAATACTTTAGATGTCTAGTTAATCTTTGTGAACACACTTCCCCAAAATTCAGTCTGACATATTTGTGGTTTTTGGCAGCCCTGTGTTCTCCACTAAAATTTGAAATAAAGTTTAATGGGGTTGAACAAAGTTTGACTGCACAGCATTCATTTGTAATGGGGCTTATTAGACTAACCATTTGTTTACCTGTATAATTAAACATTTTGGGTTTACAGATTGAGAAAGCGTATTATAAAGAATTCAACTGAAATACTAAATAGAATTGGCAGATTTCAAAATATAGCCCCAGTTTTACCTGCAGGGTTTCATACTGTCAGGAAGAAAAAGCATTTAACAGCAGTAGAAATGCATTTTTGTAATTACACATAAGTAGCCTTTATATTTCTGTCTGTAAAATATTCTGATCTCTCATTTCATTTAATCTGCCATATACAGTATACCTGCTTTTGTTTAACGGTGTTTGTTTGCTTCCTGCTCGTTTAAGTATCTGAGGATCAGATCTTGGCAGAATCACGAATCTCAGCACTCTGTCTGGCATTATCACATCACACCAATTAACCTGTATGTGTCAGTGTTTTTTTAAGTTTAGTTTGTTTTCTTTATAGAAAAAGTAACTTTCACCTTCCTTTTTAAAACTGTACTCTTTTTTTTTTCTTTTACTCTTTACACAAATTTTTTTTTGTCATTTATGCCTTCATTACAACTAGTCTGTTATTTAATCTGCATTTTGCTAATTAACCAAAATGAGTTGTCATCAAAGCTTTCAGTGTGCTGTTTGCCCGAGAGCTTTAACCGGTGTGCTTGTGCCAGATATGAATGATCTGGACAGATGCAAACATTTAGAAAATCAGACAAATACCTTTTTAAGTTTAAGATTTGGTGTCTATACCAAAACAACTCAGATCCAATAAGTGCACACTGTGCCACTGGTGGCTTGTATGCTCATTTTCAGGTTCAAAATCCTATTAAGGGCTTGTACCAGAACAGGTTTACATTGTTTCATTTTCAAAAAACACCATATTTTTGTCATACTGCACATTGCTGCAGCTCCTCTTTTCACCCTGTGTTGAAGGCTTCGTTTTTTAGTGATACGTCTTGTATCTAAATGATCTCTGTTGGGAGTTGCACATGCGCACTTCCTAGTTAAGGCCAACTACTAGCCAATCAGTTACTAGCCAATCATCAGCAGAGAAGGGCGGGTCAGCAAGAAGCCAGTAAACAGCTTCGTTTCAGCTGTAGGGTACATGTTGCCGACCAGCGTAGCTGGAGCAAGAGTTTCAGAGTGGTGAATTATTAATCTGTAACAAAACTATTTTTCATCCATAAAGTTTTAACTGAGCTCTGTCTCTACATCACAGTAACACCTTTATGTCCACTGACTGCCTGTTTAGTGTTTGGATGTGAGAGGAGAGGTGTGTGCTGCAGCTCACTGTTTTTCCACTGGTGTTTTTCAGGGCGTGTCGAACTAGCTGCTTGGCGATGTATGAGTCGCATTTAGCTTTCATCCCTGTGACATCACAGGGATGAAAGGGAAACTGCTGGACTACAAATGAGCTGTTTTCAAGAAGTTCAGAGCAGAGTTTTCTGTGGGAGATGGGAACTGCCTTTGGGCTGGACTTTGGGCTTTTCACTTTGCAAACTTATTACATGCACGAAAAAGATATTAACTTAATAAAGGAGAGGGAAAAGCCAAAAAGCATAATACCACTTCTCCTTGGTAATGATTTCTGTTCTTTAAATCCGATTGGTTGCTATTTGTTTTATAGCAAAGCTCACTCTTGAATTCAACTAGAATGTTGTCGGTGAAGCTGATCCAGGGAGACAGTAAATATGGGTGGATAAAACCATCTAGTTTGGCTTAACGCATGGCGCACAGGCCTCCCTTTACTATAGGCTTACCATTCTTCATTCAAAAATGGGCTGCTCCTGTGAATTCCCACAATCATTATTTACGTTTATGTAAAGGTTATGTTCGTAGACACTTATGGAATAACAGTAGAAGGCCAACCATATGCAGTGCCCTTCATATTAAAGGAAGTGGTTTGGTTGGCTACATGTTCAGATAGAGGCAACAATAGCAAGCAACTAGCAAGTATGATACTCTCATGGTGATTAAAATTAGAGATAATCAATATGCAAAGTAAAGTGAATTCCCTAGAAATAACCATATTGCAAATGTACTTTTACTTGATTTTCTGTACTCTACCCACCACTGGTGGAAAACACATATGCTGTTGCCCTGTATTTTCCAACATTTTAAAGCATTTCTTCAAATTCACGTGAACGCTGAATGGGAATGTTGCTGGAGAGGACAGGAAAGAAGAGCTGCGGTGGAGACGGAGGGTGGAGAGATGGGAGTGTAAAAACAAAGACACGATGTGTGAGGATGGACGGGGGGAGAAGACAAGATGAGATAGTAATAGAGAGTAATAGAGCTGGAGAGGAGAGGACAGACAGAAGAGGAAATGAGACTGAAAGAGGAGTCTAGACAGACGATGAGTGTAATAGATGAGACAAAATGAAAGACAGAGCAAGAAGAGGAGAGGCTGAGCAAGTCACTGAGGCTTCACTAATTGCCACTCAGAAGAAGGGGAGAGGGTTTGTTCCAAAGAACAGTCATGCTGGTCTGTTCTTTGAATCGGATCTCTGTTCCTGCCTCCCCCCCGCCACTGTCTAGACAAGTGCAGAACAAGCTGTTCTTGTTATGGGAGGAAGAGAAGAAAATGTGCAGTGTCATTAGGTCGCTCACTACCAGCCGGGCATATCGGAAGGACTCGCACCAGGAACGGGCCTGTGAGGTGTGTGTGTGTCTACCATGAAGTAGGTGCAGGTAGGAGGCGTTGTGTGTGTTGATTAACTGCAAGAAAACACAGCCCCCACCCACCCACTTAAACTCTAATGAATTTCATTAAAACGTTGTACTTCCACATTTCCTGTGAAGGATTACGGTTTGCCTCCATCTTCCATCTATTACCTCGCCAAGTACAAGAAAAGGGAAAAGAGAAGAATCCCGACCAGAAGTGTGAAGAATCTGGCTGAGACTTGATTACAGCGGTCGATGCGTAATCACATTAGGTAATGAGTTTGGCGTGCAGGAGTCAAAGCTGATTTGTTACTATGGCAAAGACATCGTTTGACTGAATATTTCAGTGGGAGTTGTGTAAATCAGGCCAATTTTCTCAGCCTCACGTACTGTCCACATATGAAGCAGGACTCATTTCCTGAGACTAAGTTTCTTAAATCCAAAAAGCGTCTTCTCCATTTTTGTTTCCATGTTTTGCTGTACAGATGTTTCAGGCCCGTTTGTGTCGGCGTGATTATTTCCGAGTCAGTTTTGAAGATTAAACATTCAAAATTGTCTAAATCCAGCATGTTGTGTCTGATCACCTCCTTAGTATTTTGTAGCCATCCTAGCTAGACCACAAGAAATGATCAAGGTAGATGAGTCCAGGTTCTGTCTTTCATTCAGTTTAAAATGCTCGAGGGCTTGGGGCAAAAATTTGCTAATAGGCTCCTGTTCACAGCCTCTCTGTGCAGTGTGTACAGCTTTTCTATACTTAAATACTACCTGACCCCAGGTTAGCTGTGTGGTAATTTGGTTAAAGACAAATTAAAGGTACCTTCTGAATTTTTTTACCACTAGTAGTACTATGGAGCACTTTTAGATTTGGGTCTGGCCCTTTAGTTTGCTCTTGTGCATGTGTGAGCGGAATATGTCATACACATTCCTGCCAATGGTTTTACATTAGTACCTTGCTAAGAACTGCAGCAGAGCGCAAACAAAGGCAAGAAAAAAGAAAATTGTATTGTAAGTGCAAATGATGTCGGTTTCAAACTCCTCCAAAATCTGGTGTTGTCTGGCAAATGTTTTATGAGGAAGGGAATGCATTTAACAAGTTTATTATGTCATAGGAATTCTCACAACAACAACACTGAATGTGAACATACATACACAGGACACTGAGCCATTATACATGTAACATGTAAGCACAAAACTGAACTGACAAAACAAAATTTTACAATTAATAAATATAGGGCCTCAAGAGCAGTTGATAAAGCAAGAACTACCTTAAAGGGCCCGTCCAATAGGTATACAAATCAAGCAGTCATTTTTAGCAGAGGAGTACTGCTGAGCCTTTGTATATTATCATCTCTGGATAATAGTTTTGTCAGTTCTGGGAAAATGTGGCTTTGAGCTTTGAGACAACAAATTTCTAACCCCAAATCTGCATATCAGACCCGGACATGGAGTCTTAAAGACATGGCCATTTACCACGCAGAGAGAATCTAACAAAGTCAAATTAATTTGCACCCATCCACTGACAAAAGTTGAACCTTGGCTCAATTAATAATTCAAACTAAATATTTAATACTTAATTACAATCAACCTAATTCATTTCACTCATTAAGGCAAACCATTTTAGCAGAGTTGGGGATTATTATGTTTTAAACAGTACTAGTTAATTTTCTTTTTTTTTTTAACTTTATTTCTTTTTTCTCTGTTCAAAACTACAATATATTGTTTCTGTATTTTCATGCTTTGTAAGTGCTTACCTTTGCCTTTACCTTTGCCCTGTCTGAAACAGGGAGGGCCATGGGGCTTCTATATCAACCCTTGCTGAAATGAGAACATCACCAATCACACATCACTTAATTGACAAGAACTCAACTGTGGAAACATTAAAGAACACAATGTAAAACACAAAAACAAAGTATGAACACACTGACTTTGACGTATGTCCATGATTATGAACCCCTGTTGCATGCTTACAAGTTTCCCTACGTGAACCCTACAATGCAAATTCATTATATTTGCTCCAACTTCACTTTGGTCAAACTACCAATATTATGGATATGTAGCTGTAAATCCCTGGAGTGCTCTTCTAAGCCCCTCATGTCAGATGATGTTGTGCATTAGTAGAGCATACTCCCAAACAAATGTCATTTATGTTAGCTCAAACCAGTTGACACACATTGAAGCTTGGATTTCTGGGGCCCCTGGGATCGGCAGTCCAGCCTTCCATTCTTGAGTTCCTCCCTGGTGTCTTTGTTTTTCATCTCACATGGCATTTGTGAAGTTTTTCTTTGCTTCACGATTGATTTTCTTCTGTTCTACAAAGATGTTTTTTTCTAAAAATGCCTCTCAGAAAAAAAAAAGAAATCGTATCCATGGAGATGACATGCAGCGTTTTCAACAACACTGTTATGAACCCGCCTCCACTACTCAATTATTTGTTAAAGTTTGTGTAAGTTTTAATTATAGTAATAATCGTGTTGGCAGTGATAAATTAGAGCCCACTATAACAATGAAACTTTGTGACTTTACTTCAAGTCGTGCAGCGTGGTGAGTAGATTTTGTTCAGTAGTTGTTCAGGAGGGAGTGAAGGCCTCCGGAATATCAAGTATGAAAGTAAATACACAGTTCAATGGCTTGCTGTTGGAGCTAGGTTATGATTGCGTAATTTACACAGTCCACACACTTCATTATTAAACATGCTCCATTCTGACTGGTATTCACTTTCTATCTGACTGAGTGTTGAAAACGGAAATATAAAAAACTTAAACAATGTCTCCCTGCGATGTGGTTACAGTGAATAATTGTGAAAACTGTTGACAGTGTGGTCTGTGGATTATCCTGAGTAACCAGGACATTGTTTCTGGGAAAACACATTACTGTTGAGTGGCCCACTTGTCATTCTTTAATGCTGTAGGAAACCACAAATGCAATTCCATTCTCTTTGACTGTGTTGGGATTGGGACAGAGTCTCTGCGAAAAAAAAAACAAACTTGATATCACAGAGGGTAGTGATGAAATACTGTATATCTTTTTTTGGAGGGGGTGGAGGGGGGTCCACATACTTGCAGTGCTTCCAGCATCTGCTGGAGTACACAAGTACTTATCTACATTCCCCTGAGAAAACAAAAAAGGCAGAATTTTACATTTAATATTCTAGAATTTTAGCTATTGTTCACCATATGAAAAAAAGACAAGGACACCTTATCTTACTACCAAAGCTACCAAAATGTTGTTATACGTGTGCAATTCTAAATTGGTGGAGTACTCTTTTAAAGTTGCATTAAAGTTGCATTTCAGATGTTATCTCCAAAAAACTCTTTTCCTTCTTACAGTAAGAAAAAATGAAAAATTGAAAAATCACTTCATTATTTCTCTCTGCTAAAAGGAAAGAGCCAACATATATACCGAACATGCTGCCATAAACCCAAACAAACGTAGCTTTTTCTTAACCTTTTTAAAATTATATATGTATGTATGTATATAACTGTGCTGATGACTCGTCATCATTCATGTTCCATTTAATTTCTCTGGAGTTGTGGATGGCTCAGTGTGAGTGTAGTTCTAAGAGAACGGCTGCACTAAACCACACACATCACACTCCAGGGCATACTGACATGGCCTTGCTTTCCAGTGCATCTAACACTTTGTTGTTGTTATTTTCACTTATTATGATTAAAGTTCAGCATGATTATTCATTCCCTCCAGAATATATATGTATATATTTTTCACTTTCACATTTGTAGGATCGAGGTGGGTTTTTTAACTCCAGATAGTGCTAATCAGGCATATTTATATTTAGGAGAGAAGAAACGTTTTTGTAATAACCGTGACAGAACATTATGGTTCGGGGCTGCGGCACATCAAAAGCCCGTTTGAAAAGCTGTTTATTTATTTGTTGTTTTGAACAGGAGACCGCTTTTCGCCTGACCTTGTTTCTGTGTGAACTCAGCACATTAACTCTGCTTTGTGTTTGAGCTTACAGGTAAAAAAAAAAAAGTCATTTCATATGACCTTGCACATTCTGAGGCGTAGATAACGAGCAGAACTGCACATAACAGCCCAAATATTTGAGCATTTTGTTGTCTGTACAGTTAATCAGTGCTTTTACACATTTTAGAGTGTGCCTGCATGCACTACTATTGCACGGACAGTGGTGTATATGTGTGGGCGTACTTTTTTAAAGAGTTCATATTATCCTAATTTTCAGGTTCATAATTTTATTTAGGGGTTGGACCAGAATAGCTTCATTTTCAAAAAACACCAATATTTGTTGTTATGCTGCACATTGCTGCAGCTCCTCTTTTCTCTGTGTGTGTTGCACGCTTTCTTTCAGCTATGGAGTGATGCATCTCACTTCTAATCAATCTTTGTTGGGAGTTAAGGACTACTAGCCAGTAAGAAGCAGAGTAGGGCGGGTCCTGACAAGGAAGGCAGTGTGATCCAAAACAAAGCTGCTTCAGCCGGCAACCATGGATTAGGTTCAGCTGTACTTGTTCTCATACCACCTTCACAACCTAGCAAGATGTTTCACAGTGGAAAGTTCTTTCTTTAATACGTAACATTTTAACTGTGCACTGTCTCTACATTACAGTAACAACTTTATGGCCTTTGCCTGGAGGGTTTCTAACATTTGGTATGGAGGGTGGGGGTGAGGGGTGGCAGTAGATGGACATCTTGTCACTGTGTGTGCTGCAGCTCTGTGTTTCTCCACTAGTGTTTTTGACAACGTGCCACACTAGCTGATAGGCGAGAAACATGACCAGTGTTACAAAGTGACACAGGTTAAAGAAGTAAAAGCCGGACTACAGTCCAGTTGTTTTCAAACAGTTGAGAGCGATGTTTCCTTTAGAAGATGGGAACTCCCTTTGGGGTGGAATTTGGGCTTTTTCACTTTGCAAACCTATTACATGCACAAAAAAGATATATAACTCAATAAAAAAGGGAATAGCCAAAAAAACATAATATTGCCTCTTTAAAACTGATTTTTTAATATATTTAAATGTTTCCATTATTGGTTGATTGCGTTCATTTTTTAGTCTTCTCTTAAACTGCAGAAAAAGGAGCAGAGCAGTCACTTTCATCATTCACTAAAAGCAAAGCTTCTGCACTGATGTTCAGGCTACGAACGCAGCTCCATCCTGAGAGCTAAATGTTTGAATTAGCTGTGCTAAGAAATGTGTCTTGTCTTTCTTTCTTTTTGTCCCCCCACCCTCCCTCCTCCGGCTGCACAGAGTGCAAGTTCCACTGCACCAATGGGAATTGTTTGCGTCTGGGCTCGCTGATCTGCAACCAGCTGAATAACTGTGGGGACAACAGCGATGAGGAGAACTGCCCCGTGGTCACCCAGCACCCTCCACCGGGCATCTTCAACTGTGAGTGCTGCAGGACGCTGCTCCACCTCTCTGCCTCCCTCTCTGCACCTCACACCATCAAACGACATCTTCAACCTGCTCCTCTCTCTGTCTTTTCTTTTCTCTCAGCGGCTCTGTTTCTCCCTGAGGTCTCTTTGTCAATTCCCAGTGAGCAGATATGATGCGGATGCAGAGTTGCAGCGACCCGAGGGCTGCGCAGTCTTTTTTTGGGTGTGGCACTGCAACTCAAGTATATTAAAGAAGCTATATTTTGGTCATAAACCTTCATTCGGGGCGTTAAACAAGGAACAGAATAACCATTATCTTTGCAACAGAGCTACATGTTATAGCCACATTAAATGATTCAAATCACAGGAACATCTGAGACGTTCAATAATTAATGCTCACATTGTATCAACACAGCTCATATAGTAAATAAAATACAATAAAAATCTTCACCAGGGGACATATAGTGCAAAATTAGTAAAACTGACAAGGTGTTTTCAGCACCTTGTCCCATGCACCTGTCTACAGCAGTGAATAGCAGTGGTCACCAAACAGAAACGCTTTCATTTAGGAAATTGTACAAATTACACTGACAGAACCAACATGGGGCACTTGTTCTGCCATGGTGGACAGAAGAAATAAATAAATTAATAAATATACATGGCTGTTCAACAAACATGTGCAAACACGTTGGTGTGTGTAGTCACCCAACGTAGTGTAAACAGAAACGAATGCACATCTGCTGTCTGTTGTGGAGCATATCCAGCCCTTTAGAAAAGGCTGAACTGCATTTCATCTGGCAACCTTTAACCACGACCACAATCTTTCCCTCACTCATTTTTAGTTGCCTAAACCGAACCAAACCACAGAGGTGTGCAGATCCAAAAACAGTCATATAAGTGAACCCACTGACTAAGGACCCATGACTCATTGGTGCATTACATCATATACAATTTTGCGAGAGGTAGATTGAAAGCTAAGATGTACACCTTGTATTTATCTTTTCTCTGGACTGTAGAAACAAATACTTTGTCCAACACTTACGATCAAAACTGTAGTTCCAAGAGTGAGTTATATCAGTGAATATTTACAAAATTTACAATCTGCACAAGTACTGACGATCATTAGCGGCCTGGGCTATGTTTCACAAGTTTCAATTGAAATGGGCCCCGCCCTCCAAAGGGCATCTACTTATTTCATTCAGTGTGCACAGGCATGGTAAGTAGGGGTGCAGCAAACTCCGTCAGCACCCCTAAAACAAGGCCTTTTAAAAACCATCAACTGGTAAAAAAAAGTGTGATGCAGAGTCACAGCCGATAGAGAGATGGAGAGCGAGAGAGCTCATGTGGACAAGCGAGAGAGAGGGAGCATGAATATGAACAGGAAACTTTCTCTAATCATGAAGCCTAATGTTACTCTAGAGTTCTGTGGTTTATCATGAAGTGTATGAACTCCACTGAGACTGGAGTCTCTGCTAAGAGTGACAGACAGACACTCTGTATCCTGTCTGTATCCTCACTGCGCTGGGTAGAGCCCCACATTAGCTCTTGAAACAGGCCCCAAGATGCTTAATGATCGTGGTGACATGGCCAATAAGAGCCCTATACAGTAGTTGGAGGTAGAAACACAGTGAACTGCCATAGATGCATTACAGCATTATTTAATATCCAAGACATCTTCCTCAAAAGTTGTTGCACCTTTCCAAATCCGTGCAGTTTATGTTTGCTGCTTTCATAAGCATCAACACCCCCCACCCCGCACCCCCGCCACCACCCCTCCACCAACCACCTCCTTCTACCTCCCGCTGTGCAGCACTGTCCAGGGATCGAGATGAGAGTGTTCCCTCGACTCGTCACGATCAATGGGAACAGAGAGAGAGACACACAGAAAAGGGGAGAGAGAGAGAGAGGGTGAAGGACACCAATGGGCTCTGATGGCTGTCTGCCAGGCCACTTTGATGTGCTGCAGCGTTCTCTTTCAACAACTTTTAGGAGGAGAGGGAAAACTTTTTACAGCAGCACTTTCATCCTTGGCTGTGTGAGTGTGTGTATGTGTGTGTGTGTTTGTGTGTGTGTGTCTGGTTTCTTGCCTCCCCTTCCATCTTTTCCTCTCACCCCTCCCTCCCTCATTCACTCCCCTACCTCGCGTCCCCTCTCAAACGCGCCAACCTTGTTGTTTTGTAAATTTATCCGACTTTTTTCTTTTTGTGTCTACCTTTCTTTTCCTCCATGAGGCAGCAACCTTTTTTTTCATTTAGAGAGGGACAGGTTGGGGGGGGGGGGTGGCTCTCATTTCCAATGGATAGAATCCTGAGCCGGGTACTTAAAATATTTAGCTGTCTAGAGCGAATGTTAATGTAAGTGTCTGCGGCCGGCGTTATGGGAAAGCTGTACAATGATTGTAATTTTCTGAGCCGGTGCACATTTTCTGGTGATGCCTGAGAGACCCAGGGGGAGGGGAGAAAGAGAGGGATGGGTGGAGGGAGAGGAGGAGAGAGAGGAGAAGAAAAAGAAAGGGCGAGATTGCCAAAAAAGAGTGGCAGGGGATTGAAAAGAGTGCAGACATACTCAGAGGAGAGGAGAGAAAAGGGGGAGTTGGAAGTGAGACAGAGGGCCAGACAGAGATATGGAGGTGACAGAGAGAGAGAGAGAGAGAGGTGGGGAGAAAGAGAGGAAGAGGGAAGGGAGAGGGACATAGAAAATGTTTCTGTGGTAATGGAGTTTGCCATCTTGTTGTAGCCGCTGGCTGTTGCCGTGGCAGTGGCAGACAGATGGATCATGAATACTGTCTAGACACTGCAGCCTGACGCCCTGCATCTCACTCCCTGCACCTCCTCTCCCCCACTCTCCTCTCCTCTCCCCCACTCTCGAGTCCTCTCTTCTCCTCCCCCGTCTCTCAAGTTCCTCACAACTGCCAATAGCAGCTTAGCACAAGGGAGAGAAACCCAAAATTAACCTGAAGAGACTTATATTTTAAACACAGATAAAACAGATAACATTTCAAACTCAACAAGCCACTGATGATATCCTGTTTAATTTTGAGAAACAGGCCTCACAAGGAATTAAATAGCATCTGTCTGACAAGCCACAGGTCTTAGTGATATTTTCGCTGTCTCCACTTGTTAGCATAAGACCTTTTTTACATTAAAGCCCGAAAAGCACAAGTGTAACTAATGACATTGATATTATCTTCATTCCATGTCCGTGTCCCTGTAAACGATTCCTGTGGTCAGCATGCTCAAAACCACAACACTGGCTTCCATAAATGGAATTCAGCCGGTGTTAATGTTATCAATTTCATCTGCCTCTTTTAAATGAAGGAGAAAAAAAGGAATTTATTCAAAACAAACCAACGTTTGCTCAGTTCAGAACACTCAGGGGGTTTTCTGTATAGCCTTACCCTGTCTGGTATGACATGTAGCTTATGGTGGCTGATGGTAGATAATGTTAGCAAACATACAGTGACATCTTACCTCACAAGCATGTAAGTTATGAATACTACTAACAAACCTTTATACCTGTGCTTAGCTTGTAGCAGCCCCAACAAATCAACTGCTCACTTGATTGATTTTTTATGGAAATGCTGCTGCTGAGCACCATATGGCTCAGAAGCACTGTAGTACACTTAGCACACAGCACACTTGATGGTCAGTAAACTCTTCCTGCTTCATGTTCATTTACATGTCAGCTAACAGTGAACACAACAGCTGTGCGTCAGGAGGCAAAGCACCAAGAGAGTAGCGAGTGTCTTCGCTGTAGCCCGTGAAGAACATTGGAGGAAGAACGCTTTTCAGAATGTGTGTCCGTTACAGATCAAGGCGTAGACGCTACATCTTTTCGTTTCACTTTAACCGGGCTCGTCTTGGCTCTCTTACCTTGTTAGTCTCCGCTGAAGTGTGAGGAGGGGACAGGGAAGGAGACCAGAGGATGGTTTGGATCGATGGTCAACTCTAGCTTAGCCCTTGATCTCAGTCCAGTGTGAATGGCACTTCAATAGCATCTAGCAAGCCTTCAGGCTCGCTGATTGATTCCGTTTGTGTTGGAGAGTCATAACTGTGAAGGCTCATTATTGACTACTACTCTATTCCAGACTGTCTGAGTGCCTCAGACAGGGCTGTTGGGTAGCACTTCAAAATGTTTTTTTCCTGATGCAATAAAGTCGCTTTGTTTCTTAAAACACACCAGTTCTGAGAAAGAATCTAAGAAAAATCTGCTGCGTTGGCAGTAAAGCGCCCAGTGGTAGGAGGGAAGGTTGTCCCTACTTCCTTTTTCCCTTCTGGGCTTTAGTTGAGATTTTAATGATTTTAGCTTTTTTGTTAATCTGTATATGAATTCAGTCCGTCAGCACATGCACATTTATGAAATGATCGTGGTAAGGTGTGTGCTTTTGTCTAGTTAACATTTACAAATCAGTTTTACAAAGAAAAAGAAACGATCAAGAAGAACAAGCATTTTAACTCCAACAGTTGAAGTAACATTACATAACTTAGACAAACTATCTTCCTGTTACAAATACAATTTAAACCTAAAGCCATAAAAACACACCCATCAATTCAACACAGTCTCTACAGTACTTGGTCTGATATGACCAGTAGCTTATGTTGGCTGATGGTGCATAATGTTATCAAACATATTATACTGTAATAATAATGCTGTGTAACTGAAATTATAGAGTTAGTTTGCTGACAGTTTGCTGACCTTTCTGTAATTGAAATACTGTGATTTTACAATATGTTTTAGCCTATCACAGATGAACATTATTACGTTATTATACAATTATTACTTTAAAGTGCATCGATGGATTTTTTTTTGTCAATACGGGGGCAGCAGAACAAGCTGAAAAAAACACTGACATAAAGTATTATCACCTTATAGAGTTGTTATGGTGAACCTGATCGCAAACAATTGCCTAGTAGAGCAAATATGCAGCAACATTTATCTAGTTTTCACTAGCAAAGGTTCAATAATTGCTCTTTGTTTAGCTCTGCTATTCTCTCCCATCTCCTGAGTGAAATAAGCTCTAGCTGCTAAATGCGCCACTATGTTCACTAGCCAGTCGCTAACTTTGTCTGTTTGGTGGTGGGCATGTAGTGTCCATTGGGTTTATCTAAGATTTTTCGGACCCAAGCATGAAACATGCGAGTTCCCTATTGAAACTGAAGGATTTTTTTTCTTTCTGCAAAGTAAATTCAGTTTTGGGGGGCTAAACATGCTCAAAAACTCATCAAACTTTGCACATAGTTCAGGGCCGGCGAAGAATTTTGTATTTTATGGGTCTCGCACATGGGTGTGGCAAAATGGCTTGGTAGCGCCCCCTACAGACCAGTCCCCGGCCGAAGTTTCACCTACTTGTACGAAATTTCACACCCAACAGGATTTTGTATTTAATAGTCATTTTTGGATCTAGTCCGAGTGACTTATAATTTTCGCTGTGCACTCTAAACCCATTGACAAGCATTCCCGTGGCGTGGCATCACAAATTTATGATTCCCCAAGTTATAGTTCATGTATATTGAAGTTGTTTTAACTTCAATATACATGATCACATCTGCTATAAGTCTGTTTGACGCACCCACCGCGAGCCTAGGTTAGCACAAAGACTGGATGTACATGGTTGCAGTTAGCCTAC
>JAPMOB010206611.1:0-11146 GCA_029875015.1 Lepomis gibbosus | reverse complement strand
ACACATTTTTACATTGTAAGGTTATGCAAACATTTTCTGTTCTATTAATCATTTTCTTTTTTTGTTACCATGTTGGAGAGAGCTCTGGCCTGGTGGGGAAAAAGGCGTGGCAAAGGGAGAAAGACTGTTATATCCTGTAGCCTTCCAATCAAGCCGTACCATGTGCTGCCATGTGGGAGGGGGATTTTGGGTTTAGTTTGTTTTACTTTGTAGTTGTGTTATTTGTCGTCCATTTTGTTTTCCCCTTGTGTGTATATTGGTTTGGCCTAGCCACTATATATGTTCCCTTGTGTTTCATTTAGTTAGGTCAGTTTGTTCAGTTCATAGCCCGTTTTGTTTGTATAGTTATGTTTTGTTCACCTCTTTTATAGGCCTGGATGTTAAGTATTTGATTTGTATTCAACTTTTTTTGAGGGTAAATAAAGAAACCCTGTTTTTCAAAAAAGAAACTCCTGTTTTCCTCTTTGCTTAACTGCTTGGTCCCTGACAGTGGCCCATATCTGAACTAGAAAACATCAGATTCCATGTGACTTGGGTTGTTTACACTATTACAGAATAATCAGATCTGAGTCACATATGAGCAAAAAGATTGTTTGAACACAGCCTAAAACTATTATCAAAATCGACTGATCCCTCAAGGGATCCTTATATCAATGAGGTGTGGCGGTGCTTTGGACCCGGTCTTAAAGGGCTGCTACAAGTTTTACAAACCACCAGATGTCACTGTGTTTGCTGAGGAAATGTTCTTCGTTTAACATTCACAGTATTACATTACATTTACACTTATTCATTTTAGACAACGCTTTTATCCAATGCAATTTACAATTGCTATACATGCCAGAGGTCGCACACCTCTGGAGCATCTAGGTCACAGTGGAGGATTCAACCTGGGTCTCTCACACAAAGGGCTTATCCGATGCCATCCACCCCCCTAAAAGACCACTTTTACTTGACACTGTTTGGATCCTTGATTTGATGTTAGTGTAGCCCAGATTATAATGGCATGGATTCAAATGTAGCAGATTTGTCAACTAAACATTCATTCTATGAACTTCATAGAAACTCCAGAATAATAACAAAAATAAGTTTCAAGATTACTAATGCTGTTCACACCAAACTCCTACCCTTCCAATGTAATGTAACTTAAATATAGCAACATCAGAAAATTTGGACTTTTTTTAGGTGGTAGTGAAGATAAGTCATCCTCAACATTTGTTGTGTTATAGTTTCAAAATGATGAAGACAGCTGGAGAACAATTAAATCCAAAATATATTTTTTCCTGAGCAACTATCGTGTCTTTCACAGTTGATGTACAGATTTTTTACAGATTGATGTACAGATTTTTTGGCATTCGATTATCTCAAATGGCTGACAAAAATAGTGCACGTCACTGCCGTAAATAAGGAAAAAATGTCCCTGGGTGAAGCATGCCCTTGAACCCCCCTTGGTTTGGGGGGTTGACTTTTGGTTTCACATGGGACGCGAACAGCCGTCTCCTGGGTGAAAGTCCTGTGTTTGACACATCCAATCACCATGGCTTCCTCCCTACACAGACTTTGTGGCTCTTTATTATAGCCTTGCACGGGCCTCAAATCTAGGCCCTAGCCTGGTCCTGGCCCGAGACGCTCAGGTCCGAGCCCAGCCCGTGTCCAATCACTTCTCAGTCTGAGCCCGACCGGAGCCCGTGTTTTTTCTCCTCCTCCCCATAACACAGCTTACTGTTGCAGCCCATAAAATGGTTCAGTTATTTTTTTAATGGCAGTGGATATATTTTGTTTCGTTTCTTCATTAAATTAACTTTTTGGAGCATTTTGTTTTTATTTAAATTAAAGTTTTTGTTTTAAAATGACCAAGCGGCCAATGGCTGACATTGAGTTAACAATCACCTTTATTATCACTAGTAAAAAAAAGGCAGGCTGCTGCTGCTCGCAAAGGCGTGCAGAAAAACGAGCTATGCAATCTAAACAAATACGCTAATAATAAAAAATAACATGCAGGTTGTCTTATCTTACACCTAGGCTGTGCATCAAAAATCATGGCTTCACTAGAACATCATGGCCAATCCCAAACGAAAAGAGCCCGTGTCTACCAAAGCCTTTTTTTTTCAATTCACTCCAATGGGAGCACCGTGTTTTTACAAGCTGGTAAAAATGGCAGCAGTGTGATAAGGTGCTGAGCATTTTTTTCCCGGTGGACGAGAGTTGAAAAATGTTCAACTTTGGTAAGAATGCTGCGCTCATCATTTTTACTCAGCTGTCCAATCACAGTAGAGGAGGGGCGGGACAAATACCACACTGTAGCAACGGTTACTATCCTGCCCTTGACCTCAGCTGTTGGACTAAAAGGTGCTACTCGCGGAGATGTTTCCTCTCCCTCTCTCATCATGAACCCACATTTGGCGAGTCCGTCCTCTCTCTCTACCTGCTTCAGCCTTCAGACAGAGCAAGGTCCAGAGCAAGTAATCTACTCTGTGTTGACATTTTTACATCCGGTAAAGTTAGGTAGAACCACTTGCAACAAATGTATCATAGCAACCAAAGCAGTCGGAAAAAACCCTGCGCCTTAAAAACGTCCGCTGGCGCTTCCTGCTGGGTGTCTTCAGAAGAGCAGTTGGCGTTTTTAGTTGGAAAAAAACGCTTTGGTGGGAACGGGCCCCAACACTACAGCCAGGGCTGATTTTTTTGCCCCAGTCCAGCCCTGCTTGTAACTTTTATACAGCGTAACGAGCAGGCATATTGTTGCAATAGCCTTCTCCCGAAAAATAGTGTGAAAGTGGTGTGTCAGTGTGATAGATTATAAATCGTCTTTCCATCATTGTTTTACTACCTTCAGCTTATCCTAGTTTATTTTAATTGATGGATGACTAATACATATAAAGAAGAAGGCTATTACAGGCCCGAGGTCCAGCATCTGAGCTATGATGTGAAAATTGCCCAGCCCCAACTTGGCGCAAATAAGTCGGGCCCCATTGGGCACGGGCAGAATTGCAGCGCTCTTCTCTTTATACCTGGCTTCCTCCTTTGCGCTCTTCAGAATTACTAAGACCACAAGAGGTCGCTGCTTAACAATAAACGTAAATTTGGGTTGTAATAAGCTACTTTCACAGACAACCTATACTTTTTATTCATTATGTTTCGGGACCTCTGGTGTAGTGGAGGCCTGTGTTGGCAGAATGACATGAATGCAGCATCAAGGTTTATTTGAAATATCGTTCAGTTATCCTTTATTAGATCTTAATATCACATTACCTTGTTCGTTCCAATAAATTTTCAGGAAATGATATATTATTATTGGATCGTATCAAATACTGCATTTAAGGCACTGAGGCACATGCACTTCAAATGCACTGCATGATAATGATGTCACACCAGCCTTTCACACATGTGTTGAAACATGGAAAACACAGCTGCAGCTCATAAAAGTAATAATGGATAGGTTTGCTTTAGGGAAGCTAATGAGCAGGCATTTACAATAGTCAGTATTGTTTGGCAGTGCTTGTTAAACTGGCACAGCTTAATAAAATCTTTCCATTATTGATTGGATTAGCTGCAGCTTTGATCATGGACTCTGTTTTTACCCCTACACCACCATTTCAACAGCATTTCAACCATAGATAACAGTTAATTCAATGTGCTAATTACACTGGTTATTAATAACACTGTCAGACACTATCTAGAACTGTCTTGCAAGCAGCAACCAATTGCACAATGACATGAGTGTAGCACAATGTTACCCTCGCATTTCATCTCATCTGGGGGTGGATGTCATGTGACTACTGTAGTATATGGATGGAAAAATGTAATTTACTAAAGTAATGGCTGATATCTCGGAATAAATAAAACGGTTTTAGGTACACTTCCCTGAGCGGTCTACATGACACATGATTTTCTACTTTGGTTTAATATGTATTTTCAACAGTATTTATCATTTCAAAGTGAATCAAGAAGAAAGACGATGGCTTCTCGGGCATGCCATTTCTGAGAAACAAGGGTATCAACTACCTTTGGAATAGCTGTCTAACAGTCAACAGATAAAGAGAGAAAATAAAGCTGAGGCTGAAACTGCTGCCAACACCCAGCTTTCCTCAACCTGCCAATTAACTGATTGTGGGCAAGTGATCAGCAGCGGCTGGCACCACAAACACTTCCACCTCTGTCAGAATCTGCTCAAATCTGTTGTCCTCCCTGGAAATACATAAAAGTAGTCAAATTCAACTTAATTTTACTGTTTAATGTTTGTCCGTACACTATACTGTATGGCATATCAAGCCAGGTGTATTAAGAAGGGCAAAGCTGATCTTTTTCTCCAGGAAGCAGGATGTATTCAGACATGGCCAGCCCAAGCCACTGACAAACTTAGATGCCACCTAGATCCGAATAAAGCTCTTTACAAGTGCAAAGTATTAATATTATGATGATATTTTTCCTCATTTTAATTTGTATGTTTAATTTTATCATAGTGCCAAACAGTTGCTGCAAATCTGTGACACATTTGACACCTGACATTCATGTATTTATACATATATACACTGGACAAAATTATATATTATATGTTTTTGCCCCAATTCATCATGAGCTGAACTCCAATATCTAAGACTTTGTCTATGTACACAAAAGGCCTATTTGTCTCAAAATTTGTTCACAAATCTTTCAAAAATCTATGTTAGAAAGCACTTCTACCTTGCCGTGATAATCCATCCACCTCACAGGTGTGACATATCAAGATGCTGATCCGACAACATGGGTTGCATTGCACGTGTGCCTTAGGCTGGCCACAATAAAACCAGTCCTTTTCACCTTGTATAGTGCGCATGCAGCCTGTTTCAGTTGCTCCTGCTCGTCCTAATAGTTTCTAACTTTGTAACTCTCTTTTTTATATCTCACATGTGTGATTTTTGTTGTCGGTTGAGAGAGTTTTGGTCTGGTTATTAGCCGTGAATTAGCTCCTTTTATTGAGTCACGGCACTGTTGCGCTTTGTTTCCACCGAGTAAATGGCGACATTCACAGTACAAGTGTAGGCAGATAAGTGTTATTTGCACGGTGCAGAATATTTCAAAAATAAGAATAAGTCAAAAACCCGGTCAGTTGCATCGGGTTTCTGCTTTTCTTGACTTGTAAGACCTCCCACATTATGAAGACCCTGGAGATATTGGTTCTGGAATTGCTGTTGCCCATGGTCAGACCTCGTCTGGACCCCCTCCAGTTTTCCTACAAGCGCCAACTGGGAGTTGAGGACGCCATTATCTTCCTGCTCATCCGCATCTATGCCCACCTGGACATGCCAGCGAGCACTGCGAGGGTCATGTTTTTGACTGCTCCAGTGCTTGCCAACATCATTCTGCCGTTCCTGCTGGGTGAGAAGTTGACAGCGATGCAGGTGGATGCCCCCCTCGTGTCCTGGATTGTTGACTACCTGAGGGGCAGACCACAGTATGTGCACCTGCAACACTGTGTGTAGGGCAGCGTGGTGAGCAACACTGCGGCCCAGCAGGGGACAGTCCTCTCTCTCTTCTACACCACAGACTCCAACTACCACACAGAGTCCTGCCATCTTCAGAAGTTTTCTGTTGACTCTGCTGTGGTTGGATGTATCAGCAAGGGTGATGATACTGAGTACAAAGCTGGGGTGGGTGAGCAGAACCATCTACAGCTCAACGTGACAAAGACTAAGGAGCTAGTGGTGGATCTAAGGAGAGACATTGTGGAGGATTACAAATACCTGGGAGTGCACATTGACAATAAATTGGGCTGGGCCAAGAACACCCAAGCCCTCTAAAGGAAGGGTCTAAGCCGTTCTCATCTACATCATTTCAGCAACTGACTCTGAAACAGTGACTTGGACAACTGACAGTTTTTGTTTTCGTTAAAGCGTAAGTGCAATGGAAGGAATGTTTATGCTGTCATCTTGTTGTTTCTTGCAAAGTACACTACGTATTATTACATGAAGGTAATGGCCCAAATGACAAATGACATGGCTTCATTCCAGTTGTGTAAAACGTGACCTGAGGTCCTGAGGAGGCTGAGGTCCTTCAACATCTGCTGGACAATGCTGAGGATGTTTTATGAGTCTGTGGTGGCCAGTGCTATCCTGTTTCCTGTTGCATGCTGGGGCAGCAGGTTGAGGGTAGCAGAAGCTAAAAGACTTAACAAACGGATCTGCAAGGCCAGTGACGTTATGGGGGTGGAGCTGGACTCTCTGTCGGTGGTGTCAGAGAGGAGGATTCTGTCCAAGCTACATGTCATCTTGGACAATGGCTCCCACCCACTCCATGATGTGCTGCTCAAACACAAGAGCACTTTTAGTGTAAGACTCCCCAAAATGCATCACAGAGCACAACAGGAAAGTATTCCTGCCTGTGGCCCTCAAACTCTATAACTCCTCCCTCTTAGTGGCTGACACACAGGCTCTTAGTTACTTATTAAACTGGACCATATTATCTGTTTTGCAAAATTATCTGTTCAATAATTAATGTGCAATATTCTCTACTACAGTACTATTTTGCTGCTTCTTATTCATTATTACTGTTCACCATAACAATTCTTTAATACAATAATGATGCTTTAATAATATATTGTTAATACCTGCACTTCTTTATATTTTTCTTTATATCATATATTTATACTCTCATATTTATATACTCTTTATTCTACCGACTTTCTATTCTTATTTTCTTTTCCAGATGATTTGAGAAGTGTGCAACTGTGGCAAAAGTATTTCCCCTCTAGGATCAAAAAGTATTTCTGATCCTAATATGCTTACTTTAGGCAATAGAATTAGGAAACACTCCATAAACTTTCATTGTTATGCAGATGATACTCAATTATATCTATCGTTCAAGCAAGATAAAAGTTAGCTAAACTTCAAGCATGCATATAAAAACCTGGATGACCTGCAATATCTAAAGATATAGTTATTCAATTCATTTAAGACTCTTCAGCTGATCTAGAAAGAGATCTTTGGTTGACTTCACAAAGCCCTTAATAGTGAGGCACCATCAAAAGAGCTCATGGTACATAATTACAATAGCACTGCACATGGTTACTTATGGTTCCTAGAGTATAATGGGAGCCATAGCCTTCAGCTGAAAAGCTCTCACCATCTCTACATTTAAGAGTAGGATTAAGACTTTCCTCTTTGACAAAGCTTATTGTTAGGGCTGGCTCAGGTGAGTCCTGAACCATCCCTTAGTTATGTGGCTATAGACATAGACTGCAGGGGACTTCCCATGATGCACTGAGCTGATCTCTCCTCCTCTCTCTTTCCTTCTGTATGCACCTTATCCCAACAAAGCATGTTACTAACTCAACTTCTTTCTTCTCTTCTCTCTCTCATCCCCAACTGCTCGAGGCAGATGGCCATCAACCCTAAGTCATGGTTCTGCTTGAGGTTTCTGTCTTTTAAAAGGGAGTTTTTCCTTGTCACTGTCGCCACGTGCTTGCTCATGGTGGGAATTTTTGGGTCTCTGCAAAATATATTAAACAGAGTACGGTCTAGACCTGCTATATGTGAAAAGTGCGATGAGATGACCTTTGTTATGAATTGGTGAATGAATTGGTGCTGTATAATTAAAAGTAATTGTAATCTCAGAGACATGGTATATCAGACGGACCTGCCAGTTGCCTTTAAGCAGATGAAGATTGCTCACAAATAGGCACAGCCTAGGTTATCAATGCCATCTTCCATTCTTTGAAGTGGGTAAGAATCAGATACCATTACAGCCTTGACTTTTAAGTCAGTGATGGGTAGAATTTCGTTTTTTGTTGCGTTGCTATATTATGGGATGATGCAGTTTTAACATTGTGATGTGACAAGTGCGTATTCATTTTCTGGAAGGAATGATTTAATTTGGTTTGCCAACTAGCTGGCAAATGTGGCAACTATGACAGTGGTTAGAAAACTGTGTTAAGATGAGTTGCTAGGTTTTGTTTAGCCCTAAATGTCCAGCTCAGTTGCTTTCATAAGCCATCCTCAACACGTGAGATCTGTAAGATGTAGGTACATTAATCTGGTGCCTACACTCCAGTCCAAGCCTTCAGTTATCAACAGTGACCATTTACACATTATTGAAACATTGTGATTGACCGAGTGGATTACTGTTGCTTTGTCAATTTGGTCAATACTTTATTCCCATGTTACCAGCAGGTGCAACTGAGAAGTGCCAATTCATGTTAAGTCATCTTTTCTGGTGTCCACTGGCAAAACTTTTGTCTCGGCTTATTTACTCCTTCAAAGATTGACATCAGAATGGTGTTGGTGACAAAGATGGCGACACGTGCATTTCACAAGGCTCAGCATCTGTCCAAACTTTCAGAACTTGTTATCTCAACAGTCTTGCATACTATACAGCTGACAGGGACTTTTGCTTTCGGACATTGAATCTCACAACTTTGACAACTTTATCTGTGATTTTCAGCTCATTCCAGCATATTCCAGAGATTACCAAGACTTTGGAGGGTACCAACCCGGCTTCACTGTCCAGAAGTGCTGGCAAGTGGTGTTCAGATTGTAGACCCTGCCTTTTCCTCACTAATGTTTGGTCTCTGGTGAACAAAATGGATGGAAGTGCGGCTGCAGATCATCACCCACAAAAGGATTATGGACTGCAAAATCATGAACCCCACTCCAACCCACCAACACATGTGGAAAGGCATTAGGCTATTATGGACCACAAACCCACCAACACCACCAAACCTACCCGATGCTGGCAATTAAGGCTGTGTTCCTTGCAGACCATGAGACCCTCACACTCTCCCCCACCAATGAGTGTGCTGCATTGAGCTGGTTAAATGCACATAAACGTGCTGGCCCTGGTGCCATCCCCGGACGTATGCTGAGGACACTAGTAGGAACGCAATGTGTGAACAATAAACTAAAACCCTGCCCAAAGGGCTCCGCTAGTTATCAGTATTCACCTGTTGAGAGACCTGGACAGGTCATATCACAAACACATCAAATGAAACAATGACACAGGCCAACAACAATGGCCATAATGTGCTGAACTCTTCATTCAGCATGCAACTAGTGTTATCTTTCAACATCACTTCATATAGATTAAACAACACTAAACTAAATTTTTTAAAGCCCCAGAAAACCTGGTTTCAAACTCTAGTATTTATCTAACACTAAATATTGACTAGCAACTATCAAAAAAACTTTTTTACGTGTTATTTATCAAGAGTTTAACCAAAACTCCTATCTGCTTCATCAGGACTTTGTGGGGATGGTTTTATTAGATCTGACTGACAGGGTCCGAACAGACTGTTATCAGATTTTAATTCAATTGTTGCTAAATCCTGATTGGTGCATGCAAGTATACCTGACACCACCTTCAAATTGAGACCTGCCTCCGTTAAACCTGTGAAAAGTGCACAAAGAGAAACAGAAACAAAAAAATCTCCCATTTCAAATGACTAAAGTTGTCCTCATTTTAAATTTAAATATTTTCTCAAGGTAAAGGTGTGTGGGGGGCCCAAGCAGTGCTGCTAAGGTAACAAATGACACAATATGCATACTCTATGATATGACATGGTCTATTTGCATGTTTTTACGATGGAAGTTTGTAATTTATTTGCTCTGCCTTACGTCAGCCTTTCTGTTTGCTGTTAGTTTTACTGCCCTCTGCAGGACATCTGTACTGGGCAAGGAAAACACACACACACACACACACACATATCACACAACAAACAAATCTGCCCTTTTACCCTTTTGTCAGTGGTAGAGTAGATGCACATCCTCTGCAGGATATTTGCAGTCGAATGACAGATTAAATACATTAAATCACCTAAATTAGCATTTGAAGACATACTACTTCTTACAGGCCTAGATTAATAAACCTATCAACACAAGACGAGTTCACATACTCAGTTAACTTCAGAGACACACACACACATTAATACACACACACTTAAACACTCAATACACTTGTCCCTATCTTAGTTAGTCTCATTCAAAGTTCTGTACAGAGCCATGACAATTAATCACACAATGCAACATAACACACCCTGCATGGTGTGCCTCTAAATGGGGTAAATAACCCCAGCACTCACCATACAGGGAGACGTTTTGTCAAACAAATATGATCAAAACAAAACTAATGACGTGTAAATTGTTTATGATGTATTCTGAAATGAGCGGGCCCAGCGCGCTGTCTGGGAGTAATAACAGACACAAGAAAGACATAATCAGGAGGAAATGAATATGAACATAGCTGGAGCGCTCTTTGACACTGTGCACTGTGTTGGAGTGGTCTGAGGGTGTGCGATACAAATGTGTCACGCCTGGCAGCAGGAAAACATGTGGTCTCTGCCATTTGTGTTCAGTGAGAAAAATGCAGTTTGAAGAGTGAATGACTGACACGGATATGAAGAGTGTTCCTCCATTTCATAAAAGAGCAATCACAATACTGAATGTAGTGTTATTTGTAAGAGAGGGAAGCTCTATTGAATTTCCTGAACTGCTGCTATTGAACAGTGATTCAATAACTGAACTGCAGAGGCATCATTATGTTACATTTCAATTAGCCAACACACACTGGTTATCAACAAAGGTTATTATAATGTTCGAATGTGTAAATTATAGTTACATGCATGTGTGACCAGAAACAACTACTGTATAGTAAATGCAGAGCAATGTGTTTATTAAACAATATACAATCCTCTAAGTATAACAGTATAGTTAAAATATTTATTGATATTATTGTTGTTGTTACAGCCAAGTCTGGTGTGTTACGTGAAAGGTGTTGCTTGTACTGTGTATATTTTCTGTGTTTTCTCCACAGCTCTGGAGTCAGCAGCACAAAACATTCTTGCAAACTTACTGTACCTTCCCAGCACCAAACAGCAGACAGACAGCAGGTGAACATATTGGGACATTTATCTGCAGGTTGCACTTTCCATAATCTATACTATATATATATATATATATTTAAAAAAAATCCCCCTCTCACCCCTTGCATGGTGGTATGTGTCATCCTCAAGCTCGGGTCCTCTACCAGAGGCCTGGGAGTTTGAGGGTTCTGCGCAGTATCTTAGCTGTTCCTAGGACTGCACTCTTCTGGACAGAGAACTCTGATGTTTTACCTGGAATCTGCTGTAGCCACTCTCCCAGTTTGGGGGTCACAGCCCCCAGTGCTCCGATTACCACTG